>CAUYON010015867.1:0-60848 GCA_963573935.1 Arctocebus calabarensis | reverse complement strand
TTCACAGCAACCTCAAACTCTCATGCTTAAGCTATTCTCTTGCTTCATTCTTCTAAGTAGCTGGGACTACAGGTGCCTCCCACAACACTCATATATTTTTTGTTGTAGTTGTCATTGTTGTTTAGCTGGTCCTGGCCAGGTTCAAACCCACCTGCCTCAGTGTATGTGGCTGGCGCTGTAACCACTGTGCTACAGGTGCCGAGCTATCCTCTGGAATTTTGATAACCACTGCACCAAGGAAAATTCTGTAACCTGGAATCTGATGTGTCATCATAATGCCTGGGTATGAATGCACACATTATCAAGAAGGATATTGCTTTTATGAAATTGTGAGGAGGATCACCATGAGAATAGATGGCTAGACTTTTCAGACCCAAATCTTCTGGTCCAGGATTCATCTTCTCTTTGAGGAAGTAGAGTAAGGAATAATTGGGTATGCACTGGACAATTACTTTACTAATAAAGGGGAGGCAGAAGTGTAAGAGAGGGCATGAGCTCCACCCTTATAGCAGGTTATTGAATTAATAGCCCCAATGTGTACTGTCTGGGCCCTTTGCCGTGTAACTTTGTCATTCCTTCTTACTCTGGTCACGTGACTTGCTTTCCAGGATACTAGCAGACATCACCAAATATGGCTCTTCTCATTGCTCTTGCCCTCTACCATGCCATAATATGGACATGCCATGCACGTGAACAAGATTTGCTTTCCAGGATACTAGCAGACATCACCAAACATGGCTCTTCTCATTGCTCTTGCCCTCTACCATGCCATAATATGGACATGCCTAGACTAGAAAGGATGAACAAGAAATGGAAAAAAAACTCTCACTCATCCCAGCCGAGGTCATCCTCAACCAGCCAATAATCAGTCAAATCCCAGATATGGAGCAAGCCCAGCCAAGATCAGCAGCACCACCAACCCATCCTAGAGCTGCCCACGTGGGTGAGACTGATTGAGATCTTTCAAGCCCAGATTAGATTAGCTAACCTCCACTGACCAAGGGGCAAAACATTCACTGTTGTGTGTTACTGAAGTTTTCTGATGGTTTACAAGTGACAAGTGAAACTATCATTACCACTTCTGTAACCCTCAAAAATAAAGTAGAGCCTGAACAGACTGCCTAAGCGCAGAAGTTTGAGAACAGCCTAAACAAGAGTGAGACCCCCATCTGTACTAGAAATAGAAAAACTAGTCAGGCATCATGGGAGCTATAATCCCAGATACTCAGGAGGCTGAGGCAGGAGGATCACTTGAGCCCATAGTTTCAGGTTGCTGTGAGGTACAATAATGCCACAGTATTCTACGCAGGTTAACAGTGTTATACTGTGTCAAAAATAAAGGAAAAGAAGGGAGGGAGGAAGGAAGGAAGAGAGGGAGGGAAGGAGGGAGGGGAGGGGAGGAAGGAATGAAGGAAGAAAGGAAGGAAAAAAGAAAGGTGGCGCCTGTGGCTCAAGGAGTAGAGTGCTGGCCCCATATATCAGAGGTGGTGGGTTCAAGCCCGGCCTTGGAAGAAAGAGAGAGAGAAAGAAGAAATCTTCAAGGGTTGTCATGGACATTGATAAAAATATTATGTGTGAAGTTCTTAGCACCATGTATGTCATACAACCTATATTCCAAAAGGGTTGAAAGATAGCAAGAAAATAAGAGTAAAAATAAGAGAGAGATAAAGCATACAGAAGGGAGGTGGGTAAAGCGAATGAATTACTGCTTCCCCACCATTCTGATCTCATTGCGGGGGGGGGGGGGGGGTGGCGGGAATCAAATAGTCAAATAGCTTAATGCAGCCAAAATCAAGTTTAAGCCATCAAATAAAAATTTTCTGAAAGTTCTTGCATCACAAGAGAAAAGTTAAGTTATATCAAGCAAGACAATCCATCTTCTAGAATATCTTTAGCTATGTTTCCCAAAACATCTTCTACCAGGATGCTTCCTAATGGGTCTCCCTCCCTTCGTCTAGAAGTAGGAATCTTCCCCCACCATTCAGCAGGGCCCCCAAATCTGTCCCAAAGTCCAGACTCACAAAGAAGTAGACTTAAAGGAGCAGAAGCTCTCTCCCTATCTAAAAGCTCTCTCCCCAAATCAAGAGAATCAGTGTCCTGTCACAAGAGTGATCTCTTCCAAAGAGACACTCAGAGACACACCCCTTTAGAAGGGACCCCATTACCTAGTCCTGGTGAAGTGGTCTTAACACAAATGGTCACGTCAGAACACAATAGAACATACTGTGTGAGGTATCACAACAGACGGCAGGCTCTGGGGAGGTAAATGCACAGATGAGGGTGAAAACAGCACTCATAAAAAAGCCTTAGTCCCTTCCTCCTTCTACCTGCAGTGCCCATTTCACTTCTGCAAAGCGTTCTCCAGGCATTTGTCCATAGAATAATTACAATGTCAAAATAGTATATTAAAGTACTTAGCCTGGTGTATGGTTGGAGTTCAAGAAATATCAACTATTATTAGCTATATTAGCTATTATTAGCTAAATATTAGCTATTATCATTGTATTATTTTATTATTACTTATTTTGACATATATTCCTTTCCCCTAAGGATTCTTAATTCACATGAGAAACTTTTGTAGTTAGTCACTTAACCATCTTATCTCCCCAGCAGGATTGTAAATTTTGAAAGCACATTGTTCCAAAATATCTTGTCTCCAAAGGGCAGAGAAATTTGAGGTATTCACAGTTTTAGAGTTATTTGCTCTTCAGTTAAGGGAATTGCTGACCTCCCTAATAATGAAGGAAACAACACCTGTGAATGCAAGCCCAGCCCTGCTGCTCTGTGGGGACAGCTGAACCTGGGCAGACTCACAGTCTCTGTGCCTTCAGCAACCAGACAGAATCTACAGGCTGGTCCCAGGTAAGCCAGATAGGAGAAGGAATGTCATTAAATGGTAGTGACTGAGATAATAAGACCTCCTTCCTGCAGCATTAATGAATAGAGTAAGCCCCAGACAGTCTGGGCGCCCAGGTCCTGAACTACATTCTTTTTAGTATTTTTTTGCTCTAGTGAATCATAATTGCCATGGCCCTAACACTTGTGACTAGAAAAGGACACAATAAGTAGAATAATCACCACCGCAACTGCCTCAAGAATACATTCTTTTAGTGATTTGATTGGAGGAAATTCAAGAATGCAAGTGGTGGGTTCCAAATGCAGTGACCAGAATTGCCCAGAGTGTTGAACTCTCTGACTTCAAGGGATGACAGGGAGGAGAGAGGAGTGATATTATCACCAACAGCACAGTATCAAGTAATGGGAGACTTCCTCTATGATGGGTAGAAAACAACTCTGATGCCATTGTAGTCTACATGAACATATATAAAAAATTATTAGCTTCCCCAACCAAGCATTAGCCATGGGGTTGTCTTGATATAAGGATAAAAATTGATGACCTAAAGAACAACTTTCTGGGATGACACCTGCCTTTTAAGATAAAACCAAAAGAAAAGATGACTAAGAAGCAAATGGATCTTTGAATGGTGAAATAGAGCTCACAGCTCACTGCTGGTGATTTTATTTTCTTGATGTCCATGTCATTAAATTCTTTAAATAGGTCCCATAGGCCATCTAGATGAACTTAAAATCACACACCAGTGTAGTCATCCTGTTCTTATACCACCAACTCCACATTTCTGGTGGCTAATGGTGCATTTTCCTTGAGGGCACCATCTAGTAATTTACTGTCTAAGAATTACAAATTTGATTATGTACTCTGTGCTAAGTGGTTTGACTGCTATCCTCAAAAAAAAAAAAAAAATGGAAGTAACTGCCCCTCCTCCCAAATACCAGTGTCTTTCCAGAAGTGGTATTAGGAGTTACAAGAGGCAATAAGACAAACAATCCATGTAAAAGAGTATGTTATAACCAAAACCTAGTGAATGCTAGCCATTATTATTATGCATATATTTGTTTTAGATATTATATTAGCTTCACTATAGCCGGTGTTTGCATGAAAGCAAGTGTATAAAAAATACATTACATTATTTTTACAGAGAAAAACTAAACCTTGGGCAGCCCCTGTAGCTCAGTGAGTAGGGCGCCAGCCCCATATAGCAAGGGTGGCGGGTTCAAACCCAGCCCCGGCCAAACTGCAACAAAAAAATAGCCGAGCATTGTGGAGAGCGCCTGTAGTCCCAGCTACTCAGAGGCTGAGGCAAGAGAATTGCCTAAGCCTAAGAGCCGGACGTTGCTGTGAGCTGTGACACCACAGCACTCTACCCAGGGGAAAAAAGTGAGACTCTGTCTCTTAAAAAAAAAAAAAAAAAGAAAGAAAAAAAGAAAAACTAAACCTAACCTCAAGCTACTTCTGAGCCAGAATATCACCTAATATATAACAGGAGCTCAAAGAGAAGATAATAAATAAATAATGAATGACAGATGGCAATAAGCACAAAGAAAGCCATAAGTCTCAATCAGAGCAGAAGTTAAAACAAATACTATAGGAACTTACTAGAGAAAACAAGAGAATGTCACAGACTTGATAGTTTCTTTGAGACACTTGACAAAATTAAGGATTGGATTAGGTGAACACTAAAGAAAATAGAAAAAAGTAACTATAATTTCCTGCACCCAGGGTAGATAAACTAAGGCCTCCTGAGCACATCTAGCCCACTGCTTGTCTTTTGTAAATAAAGTTTTATTGGAACGTAACCACGTTTGTGCTTCTGTACATTGTCTCTGCTTGCTTCCACATACAACAGCAGATTTGAGGAGTTGCAACAGACACCATATGGAGGCTCCATGGCCTAATTCACTACCTATTATAGAAAAATTCCGCCAATGCTGTTCTTATTCAAACAAAAGTCTGTATAAGAAATAAGCAATTATCATAACAGACTACTTGGATTTCCTGTGTTATCAAAATAAATAATATTTACATTGTTATAACCTAAACAATGTTGTCTAATTTTAAACACATTTAGAACCAATTATTGCTAAAACACAGAGTTCTTAACAATGATAAAAGAATAGGATGTAAATATAAATGCTATCACCTTTAAAAACATAAAAGTATAGATCTCAAAAGTTGGAAGGTAAACACAGGGAAGGAAAACTAAAGAGGAGAGATAGAATTATATTTATCTTATCAAATGTAGAAGGTAGATGATAAGAATTTTAGCTGTCTAAAGGAAAAGGGGCAAAATGGGTGCTCTGCCTTGGGACTCCCTTGAGCTATTGCCCCACCTGGGGAGAAGGACAAGGGTGGGACCTTCTTAGAGGTGCCCCATCTTAATCCCATCCTGAGAAGTACAGGTACTACAGCATTTAGAAAGTAATTTAAAACTAATTACCATTCCATTAACTGTCCATCAAAGTGATTCCTGGAAACCTCTGAACCACCAGGAGGGCCCCGCCTAGGAAGTATAAAATGAGACCCCATACCATAACCAAAGCCTTTTCTTTGTGATAACAAGGTAGGCCCCTTTGCTCCCGATGATGAAATGATGAACATATCTTACTCTGTAAACCTATCTTTCCTTTCTTCAATAAAATTTCTTTCATGCTTGCCTTTCTTTTGATGGGTCTGGTCATTCTTCCACCATGAGCACACCAAGAGCCAAAAGTACAGACAACTGCTTCAACCCCAACAGAGCCTAGTCATTCATTCAACAAAACAACATAACAAGTGTAATCAGGAGGAAGTAAGAAGACCAAAGGCAATATTTATTATCTAAATTCTAATTCTTTTTTTTTTTTTTTGAGACAGAATCTCACTCTGTGGCCCTGGGCAGAGTGCCATAGCATAATCATAGCTTAAAGCACTCAAACTTTTTGGGTTCAAGCTATTCTCTGGCCTCAGCCTCCTGAGTAGCTGGGACTTCAGAGATGCACGACCACACCCAAGTATTTTTTTTCCTGTTTTTAGTAAAATAGGTTCTCACTCTTGCACAGACTGGTCTTGAACTCCTGAGCTTAAGTGATTCAGCTGTCTTAGCCTCTCAGAATGCTAGGATGACAGGTGTGAGCCACCTTGCGTGGCCAGGCAATAGTTTCTTAAGTTGGATACAAAAGCATGTAAGATTTATAAATTGAAACACAGAATCAAAATTAAAAAATTTTTGCAAAATATACAGAGGGTACCATAAAAATGTACACACATTTTAAGAATGAAAAACTGTATTAAAGTTGCAATACTCAAGTCATGTTTGACTTCCGCAGTTACAAGAGGTGCTCAAACATGATTTATATTTGTATTTTGATATCAGTATATATTATTGCAATTTTAATATAGTTTCTTTCCTTTCTTAAAATTTATATACATTTTTTGGCACCCTCTGTATAGACAATAAAGGGCTTTTATCTAAAATAAAAACCCTTTACAACTTATTAAGAAGAAAACAACAATGAAATGAGCAAATATTTTGAAAAAAGTTTACTAAAGGAGTTATACGGAGCTGGAAAATATTCTTCTCAGTAAAGTATCTCAGGAATGGAAAAAAAAATCGAGTGTACTCAATACTACTTTGAAATTTATAATCAGTCACACTTTCATATGAAAGATGAATCACAACTATAGCCCAGTATGAAGGAGAGAAGGGGAAGGGGATAGGAAGGGACAGGGGTGGTTGGATAGAGAGAGGGTAAATGGTGGGACCACACCTATGGAGCATATTGCAAGGGTACAAGTCAAATCTAGCAAGTATAGAACACAAATGTCTTAACACTGTGATTAAGTAAATGAGGTGAAAGCTATGTTAATTAGTAGGATGTAAGCGCTCCAATTTGTACAAATAATCAACACACTGAATCTCACAAAGGCATAAATGTATTCATAATCTATGTATATATGACTTAATAAAAAAAAGAAAAAGGAAAACGATTCTCAACATCATTGGTCATCAGAGCAATGCAAATTAAAGCAATAATGGAGTGCTGCCAATTCATAATCTAGGACAGGAGGTATCCAACCAGCAGCCCAAGGGCCTCATTCTTATTTTTTATTTTATTTATTTATTTATTTATTTATTTATTTATTTATTTATTTATTTATTTTTTGAGACTGAGCCTCAAGCTGTTGCTCTGGGTAGAATGCCTTGGCATCACAGCTTACAGAAACCCCCAACTCCTGGGCTTAAGCAATTAATTCTCTTGCCTCAGCCTCCTAAGTGGCTGGGACCACAGGCGCCTGCCACAACACCCAGCTATTTTTTGGTTGTAGCTGTCATTGTTGTCTGGCAGGCCCAGGCTGGATTCGAACTCATTCTGATTTTTTTAGGACTTTTTTTGTTTATTCATGGTGTCAGATATCATGAAAAGTATGCACAGACCTTTTTTTGTTAATCAGTTTTCATTAGAGTTTGTGCATTTAATGTATACTCAAAGACAACTTTTATTCTTCCAATATGTGACAGAGAAAGAAAAAAAAGTTGAACACCCTGCTCTACAATTTCAAAACTTAAAAAGACTAACTACACTGAAGGACATGGTACAACCAAAATGCTCATAAACTGGGGTGTCTTATAAAGTTAAGCATGCTTTTATTGTATTATTCAACAATTCAGATGCTAACTATTGACTTAAAAATGCAAATACATGCCCACACAAAGATTACAGTCAATTGTTCATAGTAGCTTTCCTCATAATAGCCAAAATGAAGCGGAAAAAAATTGATCAACTGGTAAATGTAATGAACATGCAGCACAATAGTATTCAGTGAAGAAAAGAAACAAACTACTACATAACATGTATGAATCTCTCAAGCATTACACTAAATAACTGAAGTCAAAGTAATATAAACTAAAATAAAAGACTACCTCCAGTGAGATCTCATTAATATGAAATTCTAGAAAAGGTATAACTGTAATGATAGAACTGAATTAATAGTTAATAGGGAACCAAGATATAGAGAAGAAGATGGCCTGGAAATGGATGCAAGGCACCTTTGGTGACGAGCTACATATTTTATGTCATAATTATATATTTGTCAACTATCATCAAATTGTATAAAATATAATTTCTATTCTAAAATCTGTTCTGAGAGGGAAATCTTTGATATGCGAAAAACAATTAGCCCAAATAGTATTTATTGTGTTTTTTAAATAATGACAAAACTTGTGAATAAGGTCTAATTATAAAAAGTTAATTAAATAAATTATGGTACGTCTACAAGAAGTATTGCTATGAAGCTATTAAAAATAATGTTATTGTTAAATATTTAGTGGCAACAAGATATGTAATTATTTTCATGTAGGTAACAAAGCAGTTTATCTGTAGCCCATTTTATCATCATGTGATTGTTACATGTATACATGAACATGTGAGTATGAGTACGTACATATATAGTATTTAGAGTTCTGTATGCTATTAGAAATTGTGTGTCCCCATGGTAACTGATTGTTTCTTTATTTTGCTCCTCTTTCTTTTCTAAATATCTGATCACTAACATCCATTTTCTTTGAGGAGAAAAAGCAACAAAGTTACTATTTTTAAAAAGACAAAATACAAAAGCAACAAACAAAACAGACATGCCTTGCCTGTAAGAGGCTTACAGTTTAGTAAGAAGACACATAAATAACATAATACATATAACATATCTACATGATAGAATGAAATAAGCATTTTCGTGAGGAAAAATTGGTTGGGTCAAGAGTAATTTCACAACAAAGGTGGAATCATGACTCTCTTCAGCATCCAGAACATGACCACATTGTTCTGTCAGAACCATGGGGCCACTTTCTTCACCCATGATGACTTTCAGGTGCTCCTTGATCTCTAACTCTCACCCCGCTGCCATCCCAGTGGGCCAGACAAGAGTACTGATAGTTGAACATCAATTGTCAACTGAGTTCAGGCTCCCTCCCACAAAAAGTCAAGGATATATCTGGACATCTAGTGCAAGATCTTTGAACTGAAGATCCAGGACAACTTGCAGAGGTCCCCTGGAAATTCCATGACTGAAGATGAGCTGCTAGGGGGAAAGTACTCGAAAAGGCATTGTATACCTACCTGGCATACAGTAGATGCTTAGTAAATATTTGCTAATTGTTTAATAGATATATCGAGAATAAAAGCATGAGCTCAAGATTGTTTCAGTGGTCTCAGCATCTGTAGCTCAGAGGTCAGGGTGCCGGCCACATACACCGGAGCTGGCAGGTTCAAACCTGGCCTGGGCCTGCTAAAAACAACAATGACAACCACCACAACAACAAAAAATAGCCAGGCATCATGCAGGATACCTGTAGTCCCAGTTACTTGGAAGGCTGAGGCAAGAGAATTGCTTAAGCCCAAGAGTTTGAGGTTGCTGTGGGACGATATAGTGAGATTCTGTCTCAAAAAAAAAAAAAAAAAAAAAAATATATATATATAGTTTTATTGGACTGGCTATTGCTGGAATATTTATAGAACTAAATGTATTTCTAGGACTTTCCATCCTACTTTTCTGCAGTACTAAGCAGGGCTGAGGAAGCCAAGCAACTAGCTGATTGGACCAAATTCTCCAACTTTCTCAATAATTTGGATTCATTAAAACTACAAACACATTTCTACCTGGGAGTTTTATCTTTTATTTTTCAATTTCAGTGAGTGTTCAACAAAATTGAGTTCCCTACTGCAGATCTGTTTGTGTTCTACCCTATGCAAATGCCAGAGCTATCTAATGTTTCTAGCTAGGTGGCTCCAAAAGCTTGCATCCAAAGAAAGGCCAGCAGAGAACCCAAATTTACCCCCAAACAAACTAAAAGTAAAAAAAAACAAGTGTAGATAGAGACCATGTCATGTACTGAAATCCAAACCAAGAGTCGTAATTTGTGGTGTCGGACAATGAGCAAAGACTTAAGAGTGAGATGTTGAGTCCAGAATCTGCTTTTATTTCTTGATTAAGTAGGGAAGATCAATTAACTTTTCTGGGCTTCATTTTGCTCCCTTCTAGTGGAGGGGATGCGGTTCTTTTATTTGAGTTACTGATTTCCCCCCAACTCTGTGGCCTGTGATTTTATGATGTTACCTTAGGGTCTTACCCCTTGGCATGATGCCTCCTCTGTCCCTGCCTTGTCCCACTGCTTGTCAGCATGTGCAGCAACAATACACGACTGATGGGTCACAAGAAAAAATGTGTGTTGGATCAAGCTGATGTATCTGGAGAGGACAGAGGAGTCTTTGATGTTATCTGAATGAGTTCCACATTTTGACCTAGGGACCCTTTGATACTAAGTATACCCCAATTGCCAAGTATGAAGCACTTGATTACAATTATTATGTTCATACAATAAGTATGAAACACTTATTTACAATTAAAGAAGCATTCTATACCACTTTCAAAACAGCCAGCCTTGTTTTATTTTCAAAAGGAAAAAAAGATTAAATTCCTGATCCTGAAAATGGAAAAAAGAGGGAGTGCCTGAAACCTGCTCTTCATGTACCGTGCATGTTAATAACAGGAAATGAGCCTGCTAAGTGAGCTGGCCAGTCTACTTGTTACCATGGAGCTAAATGGATTCCTGGGGTACACCTGAGTCAAGAAACACACAGCCCCCATGGCACCAACAGCCTGCTCGACCTTGGTCTCAAAACCAACTCTTTCCTGGGCTAGAGACTTTTGGTGGCTCATGAAATCAGTTATGTTGTACAGAACCCAGCATAATTCCTGTCACATGAGACTAAGTCTGGGATGTGCTGCACAATCTCTTCTCTTGAAGTTCACTTAGCCTATCAGAGGCTCTGAGAAGTTCCACACATGGTTAGTATTGGTTCTGTTATTGGCCAGGATGGGCAAAGAATGCTGACTGTGCTTTTTGTCCCTGTACACATTGTCCTTATTTCCCGATCCCAGACTTTCTCTTTGACTTACATCTCTCCACCAGAAACACCAGTTAGAAATCCCCTCTCCACCTTTGAACTATAAGAGCCATTTCTTTGCATTTGTCTCATCAACTTTTAAATTCACTTTTTTTTTGAGACAGAGTTTCACTATGTCACCCTTGGCAGAGAGCTGTGGTGTCACAGCTCGCAGCAACCTCAAACTCTTGGGCTTAAGAGATTCTCTTGACTCAGCCTCTCTAGTAGCTGGGATTACAGGCACCTGCCTCAACACCCAACTATTTTTCTGCTACAGTTGTCATTATTGTTTAGCAGACGTGGGCTGGGTTCGAACCCACCAGCCTTGGTGTATGTTCCCGGCACCATAACCTCTGTGCTACGGGTACCTAGTCAACTTTTAAATTTACTTTTTATGTTGGAAATATACATATATTGCCTATACACTGCTAGAGAACAAAATGCTTAATCCTCAATCTTTATCCATCAGAAACGATCTTGTATATGATAGCATTTATACATGTTTGATTGCTTGATTAAATGATTAATCAATTGAATGGATCAACCAATCTGAGAATGAATAGCTTTTAAATGTCTGCACCATGTTATAGTAAATAACAAATCTTCCAATGGTTTAAAAAAGAAACCTGTTTTATGTTCAAATCTAAAACTGGGAAAATGAAAATATTAATGGGAAAAGTATAAACATCATGTCTCTCCTTTCCTTCTCTCTTCACTCATTGATTCAATTTCTGAGGAACAGGATATCATCACACTCTTATCTTCACATCTGGAAACATGCTTTAGGTATTCATGCAACTTGTATATTGTAATTAAACTTGACTTCAGGGGAAAATGTCAATTTCAGAGAGCTTATGAATAACATTTTGTAGGCTCAATACACAGAGAACTATGGTGTTATTAGCTCTAATGTTGAAATTTATTGGTTAAAGTAGTGATTGTTCAGGTTATTAAAAAGTTACAAAATAAGAGCTCCATGTAAATTATCAATTTTCAAATAATTTATATTCCATAAAATGTGCCTAACACTAATACTAGGCTGAAAGAATTTGATCCAATTTTTGGATAGGTTGGGAATGGTGGCTCATGCCTGTAATCCTGGCACTCAGGGAGGCCAAGGTGATGGATCACCTGACTTTAGGAATTTGAGACCAAGAGTGAGACCCCCACGAGCAAGAGTGAGACCCCCATCTCTACTAAAAATAGAAAAACTCAGCCAGGCATGGTGGCACAATCCTGTAGTCCAAGCTACTTGGAAGGCTGAGGCAAGAGGATCTCTTGAGCCCAAGAGTCTGAGGTTGCTGTGAGCTATGATGCCACAGAACTACCCAGAGGGACAGAATGAGATTCTGTCTCCAAAAAGCCAAAAAAAAAGAAAAAGAAAAAATTTTGGAGAATGTGGGAACGAGTATTGATCTCCGGAAAATAAACATAAATAAGACACAATCCCCACCCTCAGTAAGCTTATTATATAGCAGGGCTTCTCAGTCTTGGTGTGATTAACATTTTGACCCATGGAGTTAGTTCTTTGTTCTAGGAAGCTTCCTGTACATCGTAGGATGTTTAACAGCATCTCTGGCCCCTAGCTATAGATACTAGTAGCACTTCCCCAGTTGTGATAATCAAAACACTGCTGGTCATTGTCACACATATCTCCTGAGAGACAAAATTGCCTTAGCTGAGAATGTCCATCTTGCTGGAAGAAATTAAAATGGCATAGGGTTCAGAGTCATCTTCTGACTACCAATTCTCATTTTACAGTTCTATTGGATGTAAAAAAATATGGGAAACCTTGGGCTTATTTTAGAATGAGTCCAAAAACAGAACGATAAATATTCAATAATATTTCCCTTATTCATAGAAGAATACAAAATAATTACACTTGATCTTAGCCAAAAGGCCGAGAAGCGATAGGAATACAAAATAATTAAAGTATTTGTACTTTTAGGAGGTTGAATCAGCCACTGAGTGTTCACTTACTGAAGAAGTTAGAAGTGTTAGATTTTGTCCTAGGTGCAATCCAAGTCTGCCTGAGCAGTGGACATGATGGAATTAAACTGAAAGCCATCTGAGAGATGATTTATCTGTTCCTCTGTATTTTTATGTTTAAAAAATAAGACTCAGAAGATCAGAAAGGTGATAGGACCTAAAAACATCTATTAGAAAGTGGACTTTGGGCTAAAACATAAATATCTTGACTCTCTGTCAGTGACTTTAACCAACATCACATAGTGTGATACAGATGACAAATGCTGGAGATATTCAGATAAAAGGAAACTCAGTAAGGGCTGGAATGGAGACCACCACAAGAAAGAAGAGGGACTCAAGCCAGGCTGTGAAGAACACAGGCAGGTTCAGGAAAAGAATCTGGAGAGCCATTCTGGTATCTTTCTCATGGTCCTGATGCCAAGTTGGGGATGACATGAGAGAAGACAGAGCAGCCAGAAAGAGCCTGATAGGAGCCAACAACTAAGTTCATGTCGGGAAAGAAGAGAAATAAGATTCAGGATAGTTTTCAAAATTATTCTGAGCAATCCCAGATGACTATCCTGGGTACTGTCCCCACTTTAGCTCTTCAACTGCAAAAACATCCCACTGTCCCAGACAGAACCCATGGGAGTAGCTTTGCTAGCTGTGAAAGGAATCCCCAAGTCTTTAGTCACTGAAAGGCATCATCTTTGGGATTCAAATTATGAACTTACACATCAAAGTCCTAGGAACAGAAACCATCATTGTGTTTCTAAAACTGAAACTTTCATCACTGTTCTCCCTTTGGTATTGACCTTGACTATCAAAATGGGCTTGATTCCTTTTGTCTTGCACAAGCTAAATTTTTCCTGCATATCAGTGGAAAAGTCTGGCATCAGGGAATGGATTATATAAATCCTAAAAAAGTGATCATGATTATATGAGTCAAAAAATTGAGTTAATCCTAATCAGTTATCAAACGAGAGTAAAACAACTAAATTAATTGATACCAAAACAAATAAAGAAATGTATAAATAAATCTAAACCACAAAAATTTCATAGAAACCTGAAAAAGATTTGTTGACAAGACTTTACAGGAAAGAGCAGGGAGAAAAGAGCTCAATAATGTCATCAGCTTCTCAGAAAGACTGCCTCAGACAGCAATGAAGGTAATCTGTCTAATGTGGGTACGCATACATATGGCGGGTGTGGGGGGAGAGAGAGAGATATTCCATGATAAAGGGCTGCCATTGATTTTAGAAGTAAAAACATGAAGAAGAAGCAAGATGGTCTGCTGAGAATTTTTAAAAATTTAGAAAGGAGGAGGCGCCTGTGGCTCAGTGAGTAGGGCGCCAGCCCCATATACCAGGTATAGATGCGGCACCTGTGGCTCAGTGAGTAGGGAGCCAGCCCTATATACCAAGGGTGGTGGGTTCAAACCCGGCCCTGGCCAAAACTGCAACAAAAATATAGCCTGGCATTGTGGTGGGTGTGTGGTGGCTGAGGCAAGAGAATAGCCTAAGCCCAGGAGTTGGAGGTTGCTGTTAGCTGTGACGCCACAGCACTCTACCAAAGGCGAAAAAAAACAATTTAGAAAGGAGTATAAAGTCAGCTGTAATACAGCATTTACTACCTTTATCACCATTATCTCCAAAGTAAGTAAAATAGTACTATCCTTCTCCCAATCTCCCTTCTCCCACTCTCCCAGACATTTCTCAGGCAAAAGACCCTACTGAGGCACTGGAATGTATTGCCCACTGTTAACACCTTCCAAAAATATTTGCTGAGTTACAACTGTGTAATTTCTTTTTCCCTTGTAACCAAATTTCACTTGCATGAAAACATTTGGAGAGGAGAGAAATAAGGACAGAAAACTTGGGGCAATAGCACAGTGTCTGTTATAAAGTTTTGTTTGTTTTGAGACAGAGTCTCACTTGGCCACCCTTGATAGAGTGTCCTGCTGTCACAGCTCACAGCAACCTCAAACTCTTGGGCTCAAGTGATGTTCTTGCCTCAGCCTCCTAAGTAGCTGGGACTACAGGCACCCACCACAATGCCCATCCATTTTTAGAGATGGGGGTTTCACTCTTGCCAGGCTGGTCTCGAACTCCTAAGCTCAGGCAATCCACCCGCCCAGCCTCCCAGAGTGCTAGGATTACAGGTGTGAGCCACCACACCAGGTCTTATAGATAGAGTTCTTAAGCCTATGGACTCAGGTCTGAGTGTAACGCAGAGGGGCCAAGTGCAAGGAGCAGCCATTGGAACACAGTGCATTGGGGTGACAAAGTGTGGTGCAGAGTTAGAAGTGGAGCCTTCTCCATACCTCTGTGGGAAGCATCCCTCCATCACTGTGAGGACTTTAGGAAGAGCGTGAGGAGGTAGCACCTTAGTGGAACAACACCTTAGGGAAAGCACCAGCTCTTCGGACCCTTCTTTTATTTTCATTTGTCTAGCACCTCAATAAATACTGAGTGGCTCTCTGTGCCAGCTATTGTCTGAGATGCTGAGGATACTACAGTGAACGAGAAGCAAGGGCAGAAGAAAACAGTAAGAAAAATAGAGCAGCACATGAAAAACTGTTTATGAGTTCATTTGGGACATCCCAGGGATTCTTGGAAATATCTAGTGTGAATAGCTGGAGTTTGCAATGGGAGGCTAGAGCTGCAGAGATGATAATATAAACCAGTTAAATTTGGGTTAAAATTCTGTGACCCCACTGGCATATGCACACTGATTTATACCTGCATGGATAAGAGCTGGAAGGAAATATACCAAAAGGGTAACAAATTATTTATGGATAGTAAGGTTATGAATGATATTTTATGTAATTTCATATAAATATTATCCATGTTCCAAATATTCTACAGTGAATATAGTAGTCCTTCTTTATCTTTGTGGGATATGTTCTAAGACCCTGGTACATGCCGGAACCAAGCCCTATATATGCTGTTTTTTCCTATATGCACCTCCCTATAGTCATTTCTTTTTTTTTTTTTTTTCTTTTTTTTGAGACAGAGTCTCACTCTGTCACCAGGCTGGAGTGTCACGGCATCAGCATAGCTCATAGCAATCTCAAACTCTGGGGGTCAAATGATCCTCCTTGGCCAGGCACAGTCATACACACCTATAATCTTAGCATTCTGGGAGGCCAGGGTGGATGGATCGCTTATGCTCAGAGGTCTGAGACCAGCCTGAGCAAGAGCAAGACCCCTGTCTCTACTAAAAATAGAAAAATCAAGCCGGGTATTGTGACAGGTGCCTGTAGCCCCAGCTGCTTGGGAAGCTGAGGCAAGAGAATTATTGTGCCCAAGAGCTTGAGGTTGCTGTGATCTATGACATTTACCGAGGGTGACAGAGTAAGAGAGTAAGACTGTTTAAAAAAAAAAATCCTCCTGCCTCAGCCTCCCGATCAGCTGGAACTACAGTATAAATTAGAAACATAAGAAATTAACAACAATAACTAAAAATAACATAAAATTAACAACAATAAAAATAAAATAAAACAATTATGCTACTAAGTGACTAACAGGAGGGCGGCATCTATAGCAGAGACCTGCTGAACAAAGTGATGACTCATGTCCAGGGCAGGATGGCATGAGATTTCATCACTCTATCCAGAATGGCATGAAATTTAAAACTTAGGAATTGTTTCTTTCTAAAATTTTCCATTGAATGTTTTCAGACCCACAGTTGAGCACCAGTAACTGAAACTGTAGACAGAAGAACCATGCCAGGTGAGACCATGGGTGGCGGGGAGGGGCAGTACTGCATCCACGCAGTCCGTGAGTTGCAAGCATCCTACTTACAACTCATGCTTACTGAACAAGCCTTATAGGGGTCATACGTATTTACCTATTACCTGTAATAGCCTCTGTATTACCTATTCCAACTTACATACAGATTCAACTTAAGACCATACATGTAGAACTTATCTCATTCATACCCCAGAGACTGCCTATATATTATTTTTATAAACATAATTTGTTTATTGTGGTCAAGGAGGAGGAAGGAGGTTGTGTCACTCTTGTCATTAATTTGCTTTGGATGACATGATTTCCCAGGAGAAACTCTGACCCTGCTGTATATTTAGAAACAAGCATGAGATAAATATACCAAAATAATAGAGTAAAATAAAATGTGTTTCTAAAGAAC
The DNA here is from genome assembly GCA_963573935.1 of Arctocebus calabarensis. Taxonomy (NCBI): domain Eukaryota; kingdom Metazoa; phylum Chordata; class Mammalia; order Primates; family Lorisidae; genus Arctocebus; species Arctocebus calabarensis. Next base: position 43,949 of record CAUYON010015867.1, on the reverse strand, counting down.
AATATAGACATGAATTGACAGATTTCTCTCCTGCTGACTTATAATTACATTTTTAATCTTACCGTGGCCTTTACTCCTTCCAGCAACGTAATTTTATCAGAAATCAAAAAGAAGAGTGTAATTACCTTTCTCTGGAAATAATTATAAAAATAAGCTCTGTGGTTTCCTAGAAGATCAATTCTACATCAATAAGTAGATAATTAATTGAACTCTCCAGACAATTCAAGAATTTAAATACCACATCTTTGCCCTGGTGTCTTTAAAAAGAGTTGAAATGGTTGACCTGTATAAGCTTGCTCTCTATCCTATTATCATAAATATGTACTTTCTCCTTCATTTCTAGGGAGTTTCCTCTTGAAACATCTGGTTTTCAAAAAGTTTAATATTATCCTTTTTGCAACCACGTACTTTACTATTACATATAAAAATTGAATGTCCTAGAGACTGTAATTCAACCTAGTATCTAATATAGTTGTTATTCTTTTGTTAGAAAAAACATAACAAAAAGAAATTTAACCTAGTTTTCTCTTTTGTATTCCTAGTTTCAATAAAGAAGGCAAATTAATTTTCCTAAAAACAACACAATGACACTTTGTTCTAACACAAGCAGCATGTGCATACCAAGGATAGAAAAATGAATAAGATGAGGAGATATGTAACAAGCCCAGAGAGGCCAGGCTTGGGAGGGGTATTAAATGTGGGACGACCATGGGGACACCAAAAAGTGGAGATTTTTGGAAATGAGAGATTCTGGAAACAAAGTTGCATGTCACTGCTGCCTGGTACAGTGCTGTCCTCTACAAGTCACTAATTACCACTTGATGACAAGAATGTTAGTGGCTACCATATGCCTGCATCATTACTCCCAGAAAATAAACTACAAATGCTGATTTGGTTGGTCAGATTTCAACAGAGCTAATAACCAAAGAATGCCTTAAGAGAACTATCAAGGAGGTTTATTGTCCACAAAGCATTTCCTGACTCCAATCCAGAGACTAGGGTAAGCTTCAGAAGGTAGAATGGCTCCATAATAAATAAGATGCCCCAGGAGTCTCATCCATGCACAACTCAAGGGTGGTTGGCTTTGTCCTGGAAGCCCAGCCCTCAGGGGCTGTTTGTGCCCTTCCAGAACTGATTGATTAAATGGTAACCTTTGAACTGAGGAAGTTCACACCACCTAGGTCAGTTTCACTGAGAATCTTTGATGCATTACAAGCCTTCCTTTAGGGCCGAGATTCCCTTCCAGAACCCTCCCTTCCAGAGGCCCTCTGCTAAGATCTCCCGGGAAATCTGCGAGGAGAGTTGTGAAGGGCATCACAGATCCCAGCCAGTCAGCTTTACTACATTGAAAATGTGGGCAACCCTTCAATCAATACTCCATTGTTTTCCCATTCAGCCCTAGCCTGCTCTGGGAGACAGGCAGAGTGGGTTGGAAGATGAAAGGAACTGGGGGAGCTCTCCCCTCCCTGATGGAGATAAACCAACTTGGATTCTCAATATACTGCTAAGTTTCATCGAATAAGCTGTTCTGCCCGAGTAACAATCCAACAATCTTGTTACAAAAATGCATACACTTTTCCATATTACAAATGTCACACAGTTAAAGATGCAAGTCCTTTAGTGACTGTCAAATCACACAAGAGGAAGGGCATGACATTCATGTTGAATTACTATTCACCAACTCTGCGGTACTTGCCAAGCCTTTCTCATTGTTTCCATTGATGAAACACTGCTTTTTGCTTTTACCTCTGGGGTGGAAGGAACAGAAAAAAATATACTTTGGGTTTTCCTCACTTAAAAAGAGATCTCAGGTCCAAATAAATATGCATCTTAATGGTTCTTCTCCTGCTTTCAGGAGAGAAAAAAGTAGAAAAGCTATTAAATAGCTTTAATTTAGAGAGAAGAGAAGTCTAAATAGCTTTCATTTAGAGAGAAGAGAAGTCCCCTCTTTAAGCTAAAATATGGGTAGAACAAGTATAATCAAATATCAGAAAAGGCAAAGTAGTTTGACCCATGTTACCAAACTAAAGAATCATCTGGAAAAAAATGTTCTGTGACAAACTGTTCTGAATACTATTCTATGCCACTCACCAGTTGGAGTTATGAAGATTTGCATCACATTTCCTAGTATTCATTACTAGGAAATTTTAAGTCCCTTATGGAAGTATTTAGGTAGAAAGGCAAGTCTGTCTAAAAAAGAGACTAAGACTGGCTCGGCGCCTATGGCTCAAGGGGCTAAGGTGCCAGCCATGTACACCTGAGCTGGCGGGTTCGAATCCAGCCTCGGCCCGCCAAACAACAATGACAGCTGCAACAAAAAAATGGCCGGGTGTTGTGGCCGGCGCTTGTAGTCCCAGCTACTCGGGAGGCGAAGGCAGGAGACTCACTTGAGCCTAGGAATTGGAGGTTGCTGTGAGCTGTGATGCCACAGCACTCTATCCAGGGTGACAGCTTGAGGCTCTATACCCCCCCCAAAAAGAAGAAGAGAATAAGAGAAGCTGAGGAAGGTGGACTTTGTGTTATAATGCAGTTCTGCCACGTACTAGCTATGTGTCCTTGGGCAGTGAATTGATTTCTCACAGCTTTGGCTTCTCCATTCATAAACTGAGGACAATAATAGTACCTACCTCATTAGGTGTAATATATGTAAAGTAGTTAACATGCTACCTGCCATCAGATAAGAATCCAAACATTCCAGTCAACGTTGGCAAACTTTAGCTTGTGAGACACCAATTTTTTATAAAGTTTTATTGGCACAAGACCATTTCCATTCATTTACATACTATACATGGCAGCTTTCATGCTACAACAGTGGAGCTGAATTGTTGTGATAGAGACCACATCACCTGCAAAGCCAAAAATATTTGCTATCTGCTCCTTTCCAGAAAACTTTTGCTACTCCCTGCATTATATAATTAAAAGAAAGATATTATGTTAGCTAGTTTTTGTTTCTTTCTCTCTTTTTCTTTCTTTTCTTTTCTTTCTCTCTCTCTCTCTTTCTTTCTTTCTTTTTCTCCCTTCTCTTCTTTTCTCTTCTTTCTTTCTCTCTCTCTTTCTTTCTTTCTGACAGAGTCTCACTTTGTCACCCTCTGTAGAGTCCTGTAGTGTCATAGCTCACAGAAACCTAAAACTCTTGGGCTCAAGTGATTATCTTGCCTCAGCCTCCCAAGTAGCTGGGACTACAGGCGCCTGCCACAGCATCCGCCACAACATCCAGCTAGTTTTAGAGGTGAGGTCTCGCTCTGGCTCAGGCTGGTCTCCAACCGTGAGCTCAGGCAATCCACCTTCCTGGGCCTCCCAGAGGGCTAGGATTACAGGCATGAGCCACTGCACCTGGCCTACCTTTTCTTTTTTTATATAGAGAGAAATTTTTACAAACTGACTTTCAGAGGATTATAGCAACTTAGAATCACCCATCAAGGTGTTGACAAAGCTTCTCTTATTCTCTTTCTCACATCATATTCCTTACCCTGCTTATAGAACCTTGAATGAGGTCTCTTTTTTCAGGAAGTATGTTTAGCTCGAGGGCCCCAGATCACATCTGCTGTAACATGAAGGGCTTTGAAGGTGATTAAAAGTTGTGCATAGTTTGATTTATCCCAAGGAACCTACCTAAAATATTTCTGGTGAAAAATTTGGCTCAGATATCCCCAGTGTGCTTTCTCTGAGCAGTTTCCTCTGAAGTCGGTGAGAGCAGAAAACGCTCCCAGGGAGGAAGCATCCCTGACTCGAGCCTTGAACTCCCAATGTAAGTGCAGCAAAAGCCTCGGGGTCACCCAAGTTATCATGGAGTGGGTAGGTTAAAAATGGAGGAGTGCAGACAAATTGGCAGTTTAAAAAATTTAAAGTTTTCTAGTTGTTCAACTAAAAAGGCATGTCACTTCCACAGCACTCTGGCTCACTTGCTAATGATCCATAAAGAGACACTTTTACAAAGCAAATTTTAGCATAGCTATGTTTTGTTCACTTCTATCACCAGAGCTCCCTTTCTATTAAAATAAAAAGTAGAATTTGAACGAATCCTTAGAAAGGGAAAAAAAATAGTCAACTCCAGAGAGAAGAGGCAGGCAAGGTAAGATTTCTGTGGCTTTCTCTCTCAAATTGAAAGACAGCATCAGAATAAATGGCATCTCCAGAGCGCTTGGCTATTCTCTCTGCCCTTCCATTGTGTAACCCTTGTGAAACGCCTTTGTTAAAAAATAAAGAACTTTGAAAAACAGAATCTACTTACCCAGATGTTGAATTGGCTTATTTACAGAGATAAAAATGTTCTTTTCTGTATACTAAAACTAATACAGAATAAGAGAACTTGCAAAATTAAAAAATTCTGCTTTAGTGTTTGGAGCTAGAAAAGTAGCCACTAACTTTGAACAATGAGAGGTTTTGCTGTTAATTATTTTGTCTCTTTGGCATTCTAGTCAATTTGAAATAAATTTATTTTCTTTCCTAAATGCCTCTAGGATTAAAAGCAAGTCTCAGACTTGAGGCAGAATTTTACAGCCAAGTTATAAAAGCCTGACAAACAAAGTTTATAATGGGAATTCTGACACCACCTTAACACAACAACATGACCGGCGCCGCTAAAATGTAATCAAAATATGTGGGAAGTAATGTTTTCCAGTAATAGACAAGAGAATATGAAATTCCCACATTGAAATAAAGCACGTTTTCTGGTTATTTACTGATCCTAACATCAGAACAACTTTGCAAAACTCGAGTTAACCTGAGGGGATATAGAACTTCAATCAGCACACGCATGAAAGATGCAGACACATGTGATGTGTCCAACTTTTCCTTCTCCCCATGTGAAACCAGCTGGGATATTCCTGCAACAAACAACTTCCAAGTTTTAGCTATAAGTTCATCAAGAAGTATATTTTAAAAGGGAAGAAAAATACTAAAGCCTAACCAAACAAAGCAGGAAAAACAGCAGAACACCTCCGTTGTCTAATCCAGGGTTATATATAAAACAAAACTGAAAATAGCTTAAGGAAGACGCTGTATAGTTCCCAGCTTTTTTTTTTTTCCATGTTAAAAGTAAGCCAGGGGAAAAAAAAACCCCAAAAAGTTAGAAAAGAGAATACAAGAGCTGGTCCCTTTCGTTCACAAAGCTCTATCCTATTTGGAAAGCCATAGTTTCACCCCTGCATGCATAAGCAGAGATGGCTCACATCTTAGCACTGGTGCAAAGAATGTTCCCATTTTCTCATCCAGGGCAGAATCTCTCTGCTCACTTATCTGTTGGGAAGTAGAAGATCAGTCCTACGACTTCACTATCCACCCAGAGGATAACCTATTCCTCTTCTTTATATTCCTCCATCTCCTTAATTTTGACCTTTTTCATTTTCTTCTCTCATATCTACAGGGAGATCTTCTTCTTGGGAGGATGTGTGCATTCACTTTTTCTAACTGTCATCATCTTGAAAGCTGATATATATATATTTTTTTGAGACAGAACCTCAAGCTGTCACCCTGGATAGAGTGCTGTGGCATCACAGCTCACAGCAACCTCCAATTCCTGGGCTCAAGCGAGTCTCCTGCCTCTGCCTCCCAAGTAGCTGGGACTACAGGCACCCACCACAACGCCCAGCCATTTTTTGGTTGCAGCTGTCATTGTTCTTTGGAGGTCCCAGGCTGGATTTGAACCCGCCAACTCAGGTGTACATGGCTGGAGCCTTAGCCCATTGAACCACAGGTGCCAAGCCGACTAACTCGTTTTAAAAAACTAACATGGCAGCCACATCATATTCTCATCTTCCATCTCCAACTCCAACTCAAATGGCTCAAGTAAAAACAATGCAGATATACCATGACATATAGCTTTTTACCTTGGAAGAACTGTATGTTGGAAAAAGTACTATACTAGGAGTTAGGAAACTTGAGTTCTAACATTCAACTTAATTAGTTTGGTGACCTCAGATGACAAATTACTTTACAAAGATGAACCCTAAATTCCTCAAAGTAAAATCTTCATTGTTATTTCATCCTGCTCCAAATTTCTATGAATGCTGGCACTGCTGCCAACTGGCTTAGGTAATTTTATGTAGCGTCTCAAAATCTCAGCTTTTGCATCTGTACAATAAAAATGACCAGTCCTGTAGACTCTCAGGTGTACATGGATAGTCTGTGTTGCAAATAAGAGTTTAAATGACTCTGTGGTCCTTTTAAGCTACGTGAAAAAGGAGGAACTGCCACTAATAACCTGAGTATGACTAAAAATTGTTTTTATTTTTACTCTTCTCCAACAGCATGTATTTTAATCTTGTTACAACAAATAATATGGAAAGAAGAAATGTGAGAAACATGAAACAAATGAAAGAGAGAGAAGTGGCAGCCATTAGAAGAAATAAGTGGGAGTTACTACAAAATCAAGAGATGACCTTTAAGAAAAGAATACTCAGGAAAACGGTGAAATTTTGTAATTGGTGTAAGTTAGGCTTACAATCTAAAGTAAGTTAATGCAGGCAAAGGACTTAAAAATTCAAGGCTGAAGAGAAAGAGAAACACTAACTGGGGGACAAATTTTGAGAGGTTAAAGAACCGTCAGGATCAGTAATTTAAAACCAAGATAGACCAGGCACAGGGTAATTCACATCTGTAATCCTAGCACTCTAAGAGGCAGAGGCAGGAGGATTGCTTGAGCTCAGGAGTTCAAAACCACCCTGAGCAAGAGTGAGGCTACATCTCTACTAAAAACAGAAAAACTAGCCGGACCTTGTGGCGTAAACCTGTAGTTACAGCTACTCAGGAGGCTGAGACAAGAGGACTGCTTGAGCCCAGGAGTTTGAGGTTGCTGTGAGCTATGACGCCACAGTACTCTAGCCTCTAGCTGGGATGACAAAACAAAGAAAACAAGGTAACATTTTTCTTTTCTTCTACCTCTTTTCCTAAACTAGTTTATCTCCTGGTTCCTTTGCCTAAATTTTATACTCCATCTATAGGCTTCTGGGCTTGGAGAATAAACGAATTTCTTTAAGAGTTCTAAGTTTATTAGAATAGTAGGCAATTAAAAGCCAACTTTTAAAAAATTCTAATTTGGACAATAGGACTTCTTTCTCTATGAAAAATGTCACTGATAGCAAATACCATAGAGGGCCAAGTCAGACTTAATAGTACTTGGAGGGGGACAAGAGATTGGCAGCAGGATGAGACTATATACCATAAATAAAAGAACTAAATACAGTAGTGTGCTCTTAAATTATTTAAAGTTGACAGTGAAGGAAAACAAATATTTACAACCCATGTAACAACAATAAATAGATATTCACTGCCAAACTAAATAATGATACACAGGTTATGTATCCTTAACAAGAATCAGCAAGATTTTAGGCTTCAAATAAAGATGATGACCACAAAGAATTTAGAGTGAGCTATACACTATACAGTCTTTCTGACGAGTTTGTCCTACTGTGTTCTAAGGCTCAGCGAGAACTCTTACCACATCAGAGCAGGAAAAGAACCTTTCATACCTCTTTATAACTGCCTCCTTTGTGAGTTCAGACCTTTCTCCTTTTTTTTTGAGACAGAGTCTTACACTGTCACCCTCAGTAGAGTCCCGTGGCATCACAGTTTACAGCAACCTCAAACTCTTGGGCTCCAGCAACTCTCTTATCTCAGCCTCCCGAGTAGCTGGGACTACAGGCGTCCGCCACAATGCCTGGCTATTTTTACAGACAGAGTCTCGCTCTTGCTCAGGGTGGTCCTGAACCTGTGAGCTAAGGCAGTCTACCTGCCTTGGCCTATCAGAGGGCTAGGATTACAGGTGTGAGCCACCGCATGCAGCTGAGATCTGTTTCATTTTTAAACCCTGAAATGGAAATCATTTTTACTTAGATGAAGAGGGGTGTGTACATTTATGAGGCATTAATACCTGTATTTATACTTTTACTAGGTTAGGCAAAATTTCTCCAATTAGAAAAAAAAAGTAGTGTTTTAGAGTTTAATTCATTATTTTATAGATAAAGAAAGAGAGCTACAGAAAGTTTAACTTGAAAGGAAATTAAAATCTTAATGTATAGTCTGTTTGCAGAAGTAATTACTACTGACTTAAGATAGCAACATTTGAATTAAAACTAATTGTTTTTATTAGGTGAGGTGCTATTAGACAATAAGACCAGATTAAAATTCCTAGTTCTCTTGGTATTAATATGTAGATACACCACTTTTTTCTGTGTCCATCACTCATTCATTCAAGAATTGTGAAGTAACTACTATACATATAAAAAGCATGGTAAGTAGTATTTAAAGATGTTTCTCGTATTCAAAGTAGAAGAGGGCAGGCAATTTGTAAACTGTTTAGGTTTGACTATGCGCCAAGTATTGTATTTTCACAACCAGGAAGGGAAAAAAAAAATCCTAAAGAGAGCCTCTACAATTAATGAATCAAAATTCTGAAAGGAAAACACCACCCTCTCTCCAAAGGAAGAAAACCCCCATACATTCCACAGTTTACCAGTAAAAGAGTCTCTTACAGAAAAGGATTTTTTAATAAACCCCTTAAATTATTTAAGACAATGCTTATCTGGCTCAGCGCCTATAGCTCAGCAGCTAGGGTTCCAGCCACATACACTGGAGCTGGCCGGTTCAAACCCAGCCTGGGCCTGCCAAACAACAATGACAAATACAACAAAAAAAATGGCTGGGCACTGTGGTGAGTGCCTAAGTCCCAACTACTTGGGAGGCTGAGGCAAGAGAATCACTTAAGCCCAAGAGTTTAAGGTTGCTGGTGAGCTGTGACCCATGGTACTCTACAAACAACAATGACAACTACAAAAAAAAAAAAAATAGCCGAGCATTGTGGCAGGTGCCTGTAGTCCCAGCTACATGGGAGGCTGAGACAAGAGAATCAATCACTTAAGCCCAAGAGTTTAAGGTTGCTGGTGAGTTGTGATGCCATGGTACTTTATCGAGGGTGACATAATGAGACTCTGTCTCAAGAAAAAAAAGACAACACTTATGACTGATTAGTTTCATGGAAAATTCCATGAAGAATGAAGGCAAATGGGCAGCAGGAATCCTTAAAATACAGAAAAGAACCTGACCATACATGTTCTGTGATCACTTGGTGGACTACTTGGCTAAGTATAAGAGGTAAAGAAATTTAAAGCTTAATTTTGATAGTGGCAATAGAATTTCCCTTTCCCCTCAATGGTTGTATTAGTTAACACTTAACTTACTGTAAAAATAAATGCTTGTAAAAAACACACAAATATTGCTAAAGCATAAAAAGTAGAGGTGAAATTGCCATGTAACTTTGCCCTCCCATCCACCTTCCCCCCAGCCAAAGATTACTCAAAAGCTAAACTGATCCTCCTGCCTCAAGAGTAGCTAGGACTACAGGCACATGCCACCATCTCCAGCTGATTTTTTCTATTTTTGGTAGAGACAGAGGTCTTGCTTTACTCAAGCTCACTTGGAATTCCTGACCTCAAGTGATCCTCCTGACCCAGCCTCCCAGAGTGCTAGGATTACACACACGCATTAGCCACTCAGCCTAGCAAAAGTGATAACCCTTTATCTTTGCTCTATAACCTCCTTTTTAAAAAAATTAGCCTAAGTTTTGGATATCCTTCTAATAAGCATGTACCAATCTACTTCTTCCTCTTAAAGGATGTTGCACTGTTGAAATCTATGGATCTACTATAATTTAAATCAATCCTCTGTAGGTGGATGTTCAGGTTGTCACTAATTCCCAATAATATATGCAATGCTGTACTGAATGGCCATGTACTTACACCTTCCTTTATATATTTGTGCAAACGCTTCCTTAGTACAAATTTCTAGAAGCAGAATTGTTAGAATAGGCAAAGAATATCTGTGATAAGCCACTCTTCAGATTGTTAAAAATAGTTTTTTAATTCTAACTTTCCTTAGTCTTTCCCACAGAAGATTTTCTAAAGAAAACCCTAAATGAAAATTAATTGCCAATTTCTAATAACTATGTGATTCACTTTTAAGACTGCTACTGATTAAATGTGTTATTGAAGAAAACGCCATGAAAGCTATGTCAACCAGTTTGATGAAAATATTTCAAATTGTATATAAAACCAGCACATTGTACCCCATGATTATATCAATGTACACAACCACGATTTAATGAAAAATAAATTTAAAAAATGGTGTGTTATTGTCTTTCTTATATACTGAACAGTAGGTCGCAGTTACTTTTTCACTAAATTTGAGCAGGGACCTTCAAAATAATGCCTAGAGGAAATAATATTTCAGATTCAAAGTATTTTCTTATAGGTGACCCTGGAGTTAATGTTTAATTCCTTTAATAGCATATATCAGGCTCTAAATTTCTTCATCCAGTAAAGAAAAAACAGATTAGAGTAGCCATCTGTAACCTAGCTGGGATCTGTAGAGCTCTGACTGGAAATCTGAGTTCTTCGTTTTCAAACAGATTATCAAAACTCTGTTCTAGCCGTCTCCTTCTGGGGTATAAAATATGATACTTCATTTTTAATCACCTTTGGAAAGAGACCTAGACAGCATAAAAGGCTCATCTATACTGATTTACTAAAAGATAGGAGACAAAATATTGACTTAATTTGCACTGTAAGTACAAATTAATTTGGTATATTCCATCATGACACCTGACACCCACTATGCCCTAGCCAAAAGGAGGTGGGGAACCTCTCCTTTTTGTTGTGCTGGCACTAGCACCTTACTCAAAGTTGGGATGTTCTTTTCCTTTGAAATGTTTCACAGACCATCTTTTAGCAATCCATTCACCTTCTTATAATTTCACAGTTATGTTATAGCAATAAATTGGTCTCACAACCTTTAGGGTCTCAACCTTTCGATCTACTCTACATTCTTCTGTGCTGTTAAATGTTCTAGAACAGAACTTTGATCATTATCATTCCACTATTAGGAATCTACAATCTCTCCCTTAATGTTTACTGGATTAGTTCAAACTCCTCCGCCTGAATGGAACAAGACTTTTGTTAATTAGCTATTAACCCATTTATTCCTCAAAATTTTGTTCACAAATCCTACCTGATATGGTCCATCTTATTTTATCTACAGCCTCTCCCTCCTTAGGATTATTTTACAACAACTAAAACTATCAGTTGTTATTTGTTACATTAGCTGAGTATAGCTGTCCCTTGTTTATCATACCAAACGGTGATAAAATGTGTAAAAGGGGCATCCTTATCATAATGAGAGGTGATAGGAACAAAAGCCTATCATTCTTTTGCCAAATGTTAAGAATGATTAAAAAGCTATGCATTTAGGCCAGGCAGGGTGGCTCATACCCAACAACCCCACCACTTTGGGAGGACAAAGCAGGAGGATCAGAAGGATCACTGGAGGTCAGGAGTTCAAGAACAGTCAGAGCAAGAGCCAGAACCCATATCTACAAAAAATAGAGAACAGTTAACCGTTGTGGTGGCACACAACTGTCATCCCAGCTACTGGGAAGGCTTATGCAGGAAAAGTCACTTGAGCCCAGCAGTGTAAGTGTACAGTGGGCAACGAGGCAACTGTGTCCTAGCTCAGGTGACAAGAGTAAAACCTTGCCCCCAAAACAAAGTTTATGCATTTTGTCAATTGCTAGGTTTGCTGAGTAAGCTTAGATTTTACAATTACACACTTAAATGTTTATTTAAAATATCCTAATTGGCTCAGTGCCTGTGGCTCAACGGGCTAAGGCGCCAGCCACGTACACCTGAGCTGGCAGGTTCGAATCCAGCCTGGACCTGCCAAACAACAATGGTGGCTGCAACCAAAAGATGGCCAGGCGTTGTGGTGGGCGCCTGTAGTCCCAGCTACTTGGGAGACAGAGGCAGGAGACTCGCTTGAGCCCAGGAAATGGATGTTGCTGTAGGCTGTGATGCCACAGTACTCTACCCAGGGTTACAGCTTGAGGCTCTGTCTCAAAAAAAAAAAAATAAAAAAAAAAAATCCTAATCACCTAAAACATCTTAAGAAAAAAAAAAGTCACTGTAAACAAAAATTTTTATGATATGAATTTGTTGATAATAAAATTTCTTACATTCTGGGGAATGCAAATTTCTCCTTGTAGAAGAACTCCAAGTATATACATTACCCACAACTCTGATACAACATTCCTATATACTACTTGCCAATATATAAATCAGTGAAACACAGGAGAAACACCCTAAAAGCAAGTCAATAAAGTGAGATATTCTATAAATCTATGTACTAAAGATAAAGATTGATTACATTATACAAGTAATAGCTCCCATTTGAGGTAGGTGACTACCTGTTGTTTATGGTGAGCTGTCTTTTAGAGTACTAGAAGAGTGACAGACTTAGGGCAAAAAAGGCTCACCTACTCTGACCTCCACTTTTTAGCGGAAAAATAACTCAGTAACAAGTAGCATAGAACAAAAAGTATTTTGGATGTATATGGATGATTCCTATTTCAACAAATAGCACACATATTTTAAAATCCAGTTAGTGGTGACTAATTCCAAAATCTAATGGAAATATACACCACTACACAGTCTATTATCCAGTATTTATTATAAACTATACTGGTAACAACGAAACTAAACCTAGAATAATTTGTAAATTAAAAAGTAACATCTGTAATCCTAGCACTCTGGGAGGCCAAGACCAGCCTGAGCAAGAGGGAGACACCCATTTCTACTAAAAATAGAAAAACTAGCTGGGCAACATGGCAGGCGCCTGTAGTCCCAGCTAGTCTGAAGGCTGAGGGAGGAGCATTGTTTGAGCCTAGGAGTTTGAGGTTGCTGTGAGGTGTTACACCAGGGTACTCTCCCCAGAGTGAGACTCTGTCTCAAAAAAATAAATGAAATAGTAACAGCAGATCAAACTTGCAATCCTAGCACTTTGGGAGTCCACAGTGCTGAGGCCTGGAGACCAGCCTGGGCAACATAGCAAGGCCATCTTTCTAAATAAATAAATAAACCAACATATAAATTAGTCTCCCATAATGCAGTCAGGCAAGAGAAGGATATAAAGGGTATCCAAATGGAGAAAGAGGAGGCCAAACTCTTACTCCTTTGCCAATGATATGATCTTATACTTACAGAACCCCAAAGACTCAACCACAAGACTCCTGGAACTAATCAAGAAGTACAGTAACATCTCAGGATACAAAATCAGTATCAACAAATCAGTAGCCTTTGTATATGCCAACAACCAGATTGAGAAGCTAATCAAACACACAATTCCCTTCACAGTTGCTTCAAAGAAAATGAAAACCTAGCAGTACAAGACCTCTACAAAGAGAATTATGAAACCCTAAGGAAAGAAATGGCAGAAGACATTAACAAATGGAAAAACATACCATGCTCATGACTAGAAAGAATCAACATTGTTAAAATGTCCTTACTTCCCAAAGCAATCCACAGATTCACTGCAATCCCCATTAAAATACCTTCATCATACTTTGAAGATTTGGAAAAAACAGTTCTTCATTTTGTATGGAATCAGAAAAAACCCTATATAACCAAGGCAATTCTAAGGAATAAAAACAAAGCAGGGAGCATCACCCTACCAGACTTTAGGATATATTATAAGTCCACAGTGATCAAAACAACATGGTACTGGCACAAAAACAAAAACACAGACATCTGGAACCAAACAGAAAACCAAGAGATGAAACTAATATCTTATAGTCACCTGACCTTCTATAAACCAAACAAGAACATACCCTGGAGAAAAGAATTACTATTCAATACATGGTGTTGAAAGCTCTGTGCCTGTAGCTCAGCATCTAGGGCGCCGACCACATACACTGGGGCTGGCAGGTTTGAACCCGGGCCTGCTAAACAACAATGACAACTACAACAAAAATACAGCCGGGCCTTGTGGTGGGCGCTTATAGTCTCAGCACTTGTGAGTCTGAGGCAAGATAACTGCTTGAGCCCAAGAGTTTGAGGTTGCTGTGAGCTGTGACACCACAGCACTCTACCAAGGGTGACATACTGAGACTCTGTCTCAAAAATAAATAAATACATGGTGCTGGGAGAACTGGATAACCACATGTGAAACCTTGAAACTGGACCCACACATTTCACCACTTACAAAAATTGATTCAAGATGTATAAAAGATTTAAATCTAAGCCATGAAAACAATAAAAATCCTATAAAAAAGTGTGGGAAAAACTCTTGAAGATGTCGAACTGGGGAAAGATTTTATGAAGACTTCCACGGCTAGTGCAAGAATAACAAAAATAAACAAATGGGACTTTATTAAAAACTTCTGCAAAGCCAAGGACATAACAATTAAAGCAAATAGACAACCTTCAGAATGGGAAAATATATTTGCATATTACAAATTGGACAAAGAGTTGATAACTAGGATGCATAGAGAACTCAAATTAATCAACAAAAAAATAGCCCATCTATCACTGGGCAAAAGACCTGAACAGAAACTTCTTTGAGAAGATGGCTGAATGGCTATCAAACATGAAAAAATGCTCATCATCCCTAATTGCCAGAGAAATGCAAATCAAAATCACTGAGACATCACCTAATCCCAGTAAGAATAGCCCACATCTCGGAGTCCCAAAACTATCGATGCTGGCTCAGAAAAATGGGAACAATTTTATACTGCTGTGGGATAGCCAACTAATAGAGCCTCCTTGGAAAGTATGGAGAATCCGCGAAGAACTCAAATTAGATCTCCCATTTAACAATGCAATCCCACTAGAAGGCATCTACCCAGACAAAAGAAAATCATTTTAACATAAGAACATTTGCACTAGATTGTTTATTGCAGCTCAATTTACAACGCCAAAATGTGGAAACAATCTAAGTGCTCACCAATCCAGGAATGGATTAACAAGCTTTGGTATATGCATACCATGGACTACTATTCAGCCATTAAAAGAGATGGAGACTTTACATCTTTTGTATTAACCTGGATACAGTCGGAACACATTCTTCTCAGTAAAAATATCACAAGAATGGAGAAGCAAGAATCCAATATGCTCAATTCTAATATGTAGACAGTCTGATACATGCCCATATAAGAGGAAAACTCAAATAAATTTCAAGATGGGGGTAGGAGAAGGGAGCAGGGAGGAGGGTAAGGGACACAATTATAAGAGGGGCTTTACTTAACAAATGCGAACAATGTAACCTAATTTGTTGTACTCTCAAGTAAACTGAAACAATAAATAAATAAATAAATAAATTAGCCTGGCATGGTAGTACACACCTGTAGTCCTAGCTATTCAGAAGCCTGAAGCAGGATTGCTTGAGCCCAGGAGCTGGAGATAGCAATGAGCTGTGATGATACCACTGTACCCCAGCCCAGGCAACAGAGCAAGACTGTCTCCCTCCCCCACAAAATAAGTGAAGGGGAAGAAAGGAAAACAAAAAACTAGACAAACAAAATAATCTAGTCTATGTTGATACATACAGCATGTTATTAAAACAAAACGAAATCTTGGGAATGGTGAGCAAATTTATTTCCCTTGAAACTCATGAGACTGAAGATCTTTGGACCCTCTATGATAGCTAGAGGAGCTTGTTAAGCAATTCAGGATCTTCAAAAACTGCTGTCATCTAGAGCATTAAAAATATCTAACTAGGGATTGCAAAATTTTTCTGTGGAGATCTTAATAGGAAAAATGAGTTTAAAGCCTTACTTAACACAAATGCTCATCTTTGATTCAGTTTCAGTAAACACTTTATCTGTATTTGGACCAAAATGGTCATGTCATTAAGTAATACTTATAAAAAAATTAGCCCCAAGACACTGATTGATAAAATAGTACTTTTTAGTTAATGATACAATTGGCATAGTAAGGCACTCATAATTCTTATACAATCACAACCATAATATGATGCTAAATTTTCCCAGTTATTTTACTATCTCTTTTAATCCTCTTTCTAAAGGTTTTCCTATCATATCAGAGTTTGACCTTAGGCAAAATCCAGAATTCTAGCACCAAACAGAGTAGAGTAAAATATGAAGTATTTTAGGTTTTCATTTATCTATTTTCATTTTCATCAAAACATAATCTGTTAGCCGGGCATGGTGGCTCACACCTGTAATCCTAGCCCTCTGGGAGGCAGAGGTGGGTGGAATGCTTGAGCTCCTGGAGACCAGCCTGCGCAAGAGCAAAAACCCTGTCCTCTACAAAAAACAGAGAAACGGAGGCAAGAGATCACTTGAGCCCAACAATTGGAGGTTGCTATGAGTTATGTATGATGATGCCATGGCGACAACCTGAGACTCTGTCTACAAAAAAAAAAAAGATATGAATACTTCTTCAGAAAAAGGTAAGACAAAATCTGATGTAAACATTCTAGGGATTCACAGACCTCTGCTCTATATCCTTTCCTGAACTGTAGCCAGTCTAGCATAAAAGAGGCCCCAAAATGAATGAATAGTAGGATATGGGTATTTTTAAAAGGTCCATCTACTTTTAACTTTATTATTATTATGTTTTGTGTGTGGTGCATCTCGCAGACACATTTATTCATGCCATGGAGTATATGGCACTTAACAATAGTATACAAGAGCGTTCCACGATTCCACGTGACACAGCTTGCTTATTAGCTAGCTCTACAGGCAGGCTGATGGTCCATCTCTTGTGCACTCCAAGTGAGGGTGGTTAGTGACGACCATGAGCAGGTGCAGGGGCTTTCAAAGACTTACTTCTTTTATCAGCACTCCTGATTTTATGAACAATGAGGCTTGACATCACAGCTCACAGCAACCTCAAAGTCTTGAGCTTAAGCAATTCTCTTACCTTAGCCTCCTGAGTAGCTGGGGCTACAGGCGCCTGCCACAACACCCAGCCATTTTTTGGTTGTAGTTGTCATTGTTTGGCAGGCCTGGGCGGGATTTAAACTCACCAGCTCTGGTGTTTGTGGCTGGCGCCGAGGGTCTTGGCTCTGTCACCCATGCATGCTAGAATGTACAGTGTTGCAAATCATAGCGCAAGGCAGCCCTAAACTCTTGGGCTCAAGCAATTCTTCTGCCTCAGCCTCTTAAGTAGCTGGGACCCCATGTCTGGCTTTTTCTTTTTTTTCCTTTTTAAGAGACTAAGTCTCTCAATGTTGCCCAGGCTGCTCTTCAACTCCCGGCCTGGTCTCAAGCAATCCACTCCTGCCTCAGCCTCCCAAGTTGTTAGGATTAAGACTTAAGTCATTACACGGAACTTGTACAGACTTTCTTATAATGTAATGCAATCAAATTTCTCTTCTAGTACAAAGTCATTATACACCCCATGTAGGTGACTCTATTTTTCTATTAACTGGAAATACCATGTGATAAGAGAAATTAGACTCAGAAGGTAAACAGAGTATCAACAGGGAGACACTAACGGGGGATAACCTTCTAAGGCAGGGAACTGATTATGTTTACTGGTATGCTTTCTCAGGTATGGTACTTTTATTTTAAATTTTAAAACTTCTATTATGAAAAATCAAAATAAGTTTGAAAGTAAACTATTTAAAGAATTTCATTTACTTATCCAGTTTCAACAATTACCAACTTGACCTTATTTCATCTGTACTTTCTTTTCATTCTAAAGCAAACCCCAGTGTATCATTTCATCCATAAATATAATCAGCATATAACTCTAAAAGATAAAGATTCTTTTAAAAATCAAAATGTGCTTTTTAGTTCCTGGTTTGCTTCAAGGGCAGTGGGAGGCAAGAAAAGAGGTCAAATACAATTCATCTTATTTCTCTTCAATCTCACTCCAATCCCATAGTGGTGGGGGGGAACAAAACCCCAAAAACCTGAATGAATAAGAAATGTGGTGTTACGTAACTTAAAAATTCTAGAATGGAAAAAAAAAAATCCTGTAACTCTGGTCGGCATGCCCTATATCCTGAAGTCACTTCAAATAACAGAATTTCTAATAATGTTTGGGAAAAATACTGGATCCTGAAAAGGAGGCGTTTCCTTAAAGCTTTCTTTGATATTAAAATTTTTAATGTGATTTTATTTATTTAGAAAGCACTAGTATATATAAAAGTCAGAGGCCTCAAATTTCAGATTAGATACCAAGTACTCCTTTTTTAACAAGTTCTTTTCATATAACCAATGAAGTCTTGAAAATCAAGTGTTATTTACAGCCTAAGAATATTACTTATACTAAGTAAGGTTCAGATAGAGACCTGATCAAATATTTATAATAATAACCTTTCAAAATAAAAGCTAACAGTTACTAGGTGCTTATTTTGTAGTATTCACTATTTTATTATTATTTTTGGAGACAAGGTCTCACACTGTTGCCTGGACCAGAGTACAGTGGTACAATCAATCATTAAGCTCACTATAACCTTGAACTATTGAGCTCAAGTGATCCTCCTGCCTCAGCCTTCCAAAGAGCTGGAACTACAGGCACACACCAACCATGCCTGACTAATTTGAAAAAATTTTACTTCTTAGAGATGGGGGTCTCACTATGTTGCCCAGGTTGGTTTGGAAGTCCGAGCCTCAAGTAATCCTCCTGTTTTGGCCTCCAAAAGTGCAGGGATTACAGGTGTGAACCACCATGCCCCCCAGCCACTATTTCTTTAATTGCTTTATGTGCATTAGCTCATATAACACTCACAACTTTAGGAGGAAGGTACTATTCCTATTTGGCCAAAGAATTAAACTTAACAAGAAACGTGGCCAAAGCCAGAGCAAGAAAACCACAGCTAGAATCTGAATGAGGATTTACCCAATTTCAGAACCCTCACATTCCTAATCACTATTTCTTCACCATTTATTATATCTGGATTTAATATTCTTAGCCCATATACACATGAGAAAGTGAAATATTGCTAAAATATGATGCTGTAACTTAAGATATTGTAATTAAGAAGGATAAAACAGATTTAATATTTAACGGGTTTGAGATTTTATTTTTTTTAAGGTTTGAGATTTTATAAGACAATATTTTATTTGAAATGCACAAAATCCAGTAAGTTGCATTTCAAATGACAAAGTTAAAAAATAGATACCCTTTATAAAGAACATCTAAATTTCAGGTCTAAGAGTGAACCGTTCAAAAAACATAAATTGATGACCTCTCTATTACAAGTAGCACCAGTGTCCAAGTATAAATAAAATCATCAGTTGGAAAAAAATAAGATCTAAGCATTTCAGAAGAGAATTTTTACTACAGAAAAGAAGTTTCATATCTCAAACTGCTCGTATTAAGTGAAGAGATTCTGGTTCCTAAAAGAGAACAGAAAAGCCAATGTTCCTCTTGTATGGCATAGAAATACTTACTAGTTATTGAAAAATCTAGGAGATAGTTTTAGTAAATGAACTATCTTAAATGCTTCTTGTGTCATAAAAGAAGTTATCATGACAAACTCTTACTCTGAATATTTACAATGATTCTATTGACTCTTCTAGCCAGGGAAAGGCCTGGGTAGAAGAGTAGTATAGAACCTTGATTTTTCTATGGCCAGATTTGCAAATTTTACTTAATAATCATAAAAGTATTTTTACAAAATTGTTAAACAAAAGGTAACCTCATTGTGTGTCCAGCTGGTGGCATAACCACATAGAGCTATTTGAAATGATTTCAAAATACTGTAATTTGACTGCAGGCAGTCATGTACCACGTGATGACATATAGGATGGACCGCCTATATGATAATGGTCCCACCATAATGTTACAACGGAGCTGCTCTAACTAGGTGTACCATTTTTTGATAAATAGTTTACATCTTCCTATGTTTAGAAGTTAGGTACACAAATACTTACCATTATGTCATAAATGCCTACAGGGGACAGTACAATAACATGCTATACAGGTTTACAGCCTGGGAGCAATATCCTATACCACACAGCCTAGGTGTGTAGCAGGCTATACCATCAGGTTTGTGTTACTTGATGATGTAAGCACAATGATGAATCGCCTAATGACACAGCCTGTATCTCTAAGGACAAAAAGAAATGGAAAAACAAAACAAAACCCACTTTCCAGTGGTCATATTGTTCTGTCACTTTAAAACTGTTGTACATTGGGGTAACTTCCAACTTGGGTATTCCCCTTTGCCAGAAGCTCTGGCACTTTTTTATTCCTCTTTTCTAATAAAATCCTATCTGATCACTTAAAAAAAAACAAACCCAAACTGTTGGCTATTGTGACACAAACGAAAGAGATATTAAT
Source organism: Arctocebus calabarensis (assembly GCA_963573935.1). NCBI lineage: Eukaryota > Metazoa > Chordata > Mammalia > Primates > Lorisidae > Arctocebus > Arctocebus calabarensis. Next base: position 23,868 of record CAUYON010015867.1, on the reverse strand, counting down.
TATATTGGTGTTAATGGAAATTGAGATTTTAGACATGAGAGGAAGGATTAGGTGTACATAAAAATCCCACAGTACTGAATTTGAAATGGAAGTTATCAAGTACTAACAGATATTTTTAAAAAGAAAGTATTTTTTTTCTGAGAGGTTTAGGTGGGTCGTCTGCCTGAGATCAGTTTGGAGATCAGCCTGAGCCAGAGCGAGACCTCATCTTTAAAAAAGTCAGGTGGGGGCGGCGCCTGTGGCTCATCAAGTAGGGCGCCAGCCCCATATACCGAAGGTGGTGGGTTCAAACCCAGTCTTGGCTGAACTGCAAAACAGAAAAATAGCTGGGCATCATGGTGGGCACCTGTATTCCCAGCTACTCAGGAGGCTGAGGCAAGAGAATCACCTAAGCCCAGAAGCTGGATGTTGCTGTGAGCTGTGTGACGCCACAGCACTCTACAGAGGGTGATAAAGTGAGACTCTGTCTCTACAAAACAAAACAAAACAAAACCAGTCGGGTGCTGTGGCAGGTGCTGCAGTCCCAGCTAGTTAGTGGAAGGGTGAGGCAAGAGAATCACTGGAGACCAAGAGTTTGAGGTTGCTGTAAGCTGTGACACCACGACACTCTAATGAGGGGACATAATAAGACTTCTGCCATCCACCCCAAAATTTAAGTGCCAATAGTGGTCAAAAATAGTACCTTGAAGATACTGTAACGTATCAAACATTTAAAACCAGGAGTACCAAATAATGATACTTCATCACCTTTGGAGGTTGCTAAATTATCAATTCATTATTCTGAAAACTGGTAATTAAGAGTGGGGAGGGGGCAACATATACTTATTTTGCCTTTTGTATACAAAGGGTACCTTACAGTAGCCAAATAACAAATGAAGGGGAGCATTCCAAATAGTAAAAGAAGACAAACAAGAACCGAACTGTCAAAAATTTTACAAAATATTCATTACAAAAAAATTACATAAAATTTTTTGTCGCCCTCAGTAGAGGGCAATGGCGTCAGCTCATAGCAACCTCAAACTCTTGGGCTCAAGCAATTCTCTTGCCTCAGTGTCCCAAGTAGCTGGAACTACAGGTGCCCGCCACAATGCCCAGCTATTTTTAGAGACAAGGTCTCGTCTGGCTCAGGCTGGTCTCCAACCTGTGAACTCAGGCAATCCACCTGCCTTGGCCTCCCAGAGTGCTAGTAGTATAGGCATGAACAACTGCACCCAGCCGGCAATAGTTATTTTTCATAAAAATCATGTTATTTATATTAACAAGGTTTATTATTATTATCTTAAAATTGGTAACAGTTTTTCTTCGCTTTAATGTATCTGATATGGTAAATCTCACTATAACTCACACAAATAAAAGCTTTTTGGAATCTTCGATTTTGAAAACCATACATTCTGACATAAGTAATCAATATGAACAGCTGCTTAACATCAAATAGACAAACATATCATATAACTCTTAATGGAAGTACTTGGTACTATCATAAAGTATGCTTGCAATGTAATTACTAATTTATACCAAATATAGGCAGGGGTGGGTGGTTGTCTAAGAGTGGAATGTGTTAAACGATGATCCAACCTTAAAAATCCAAAGAGTAGGAACTCTAAAAAACAGTATATATTTCTCCAGTAAGCATCCTACATTAAGAAAGAGAACCTATAGGGCGGCACCTGTGGCTCATGTGTGCACTGGCCCCACATGCCAGAGGTGGCAGGTTCAAACCCAGCCCTGGCCAAAAAAAAAAAAAGAGACAACCTATAAATTAACCACTAAAACATCAATCAATTGCAACATATGAACAATATACCTTGATCAAATGAAATCTTTTACACTATGGTTTAATTAACTCCAAAAGGAATCTATTTTTCTATTCTATTTTGTATTTGGAATTTTTCATAATAAATTTAAAAATTAATCAAATCTATATTCTCCCCTTACCACCATCTAAAAGGAAAAGGAATTTTAAAAACTGCTCATTTGGAAATTAGGGTTCAAGGCAACTCTAAGATCAGAGGAGTTCTATAAAGAAAAACCTGGTTGCTAGCCAATGACTAAAGTTCCACAATCCTCTATAATTAAAGCAAGCATATAATTTATGGTCCAAACTGAGACATTTTTGAGAGGTGCTATTACTAATTATGCTAGGACCTACATCAGAACTGTCCCAGAGAAAGCAAGACATGCAGACACTATTAGCAACTAAAATTTTAAAATAATTTTCACAAAAGATGTTGAAGTCAATCTTTTGGATAACTATTTTCTATAGAAACATGTTCCTACTATTATAGAATTAAGAAAAACTGACACACAAAAAATAACTTTTCAACTCTCTCGGCTGGTAGTTATTTCATGAAGTATGTTTTGTGCTTATTTCTCTTTTTGCTGCTCTGCAAATTTCCAGCCATTCCTTTTCATACCAACTGTTCATGATAAACTATAAGTGGAAGGTTACACCTACCCAGAGCCTTGCTTCTCTAAAAATACATTATTTTCCCATGGGACTTCACACATGGCCTTTCAGGAGTATCCAACCTTTCTTCTTCTTCTCTGGACTCTGCCCAACTCTGTTGGGCCACATGTTAAATACACAGACACTAATGAAAGTTGATAAGCAAAACAAAATAAGGTCTGTGCATAATTTTCGTGATATCTGCCACCAGAGATAAGCCAAAAAGTCCTTATATAATCTGTATGTGGCCCATAGGCTGCATGTTGGACACCCCTGGTAGGGTTAAGCAAGGGAAGAGTGGTATGGCTGCCATAACTTCTGAGCCCTATGTATGATGTTAGCACCCCTGTTTAATCTGTGACTATTTTATACCACTTCATTTTTAAGGGTTTTTTAAACATTGGGTAAACTTTTTCAATGAAAGTAGCCCAAATATGAAAATAGGTACACAATTTAGTATAGGTCATTACAATTTTTAGCTTCATCCTAATATGTGCATTGACATGCCAACCTACCCTTACTTTTGTCCTATTACTAAGCTCTGACATTAAATCTTCCATTTGCCACAAAACTAAATTTGTCTAGAAACAGTATTCGAACAGACTTCGAATTTTTAGACTTGGTCTTACATTTTTCTTAGACCTGTTCTTTTTTTTAAAAAAGGCATTCCACCTAATACTTTTCAAGGTATGGGAATAAAGATGTATTTACTTTCATGACCATAGTAGTTTGCACAAGAGAAATCGAGAAAATAAAAATGTACACATTCATACAGCAATCTAATGCTATATTCAGTATGTAGTTAATCACACTGCCTCAAAAGCCTGTCTCTTTTTTGTTTTAGGAGGCTGACCTAAAATAAAGGTTTGTCTTTAGAACTAAGAATTTGTTAAAAATATGCCCTTTAGATTCTATCCCAAATGTTATCATACTGAATACATTTATTTTTTAAGTAACCATATATTACTGTGGATCTTCCTTGTCAATCTGGTTTCTCTTACAAAACAAGTCACCTCTCAACAGCCTAAGTTAATAAAGGAAAATGTAACAAATGCAGAGACATTCTAATAGCCAACAGGTCCTTCCAGGTTCTTCCTTTTAAGAATAAAACCTTCCTTGGATACCAAGAATGCTCAAACAGTTGATTTATTAACTGTAGAACATTCTCTTTCACAGAAACTGTAGCAGTACAAAATGTATATGTGTTGTAGCATGCAAACAAAGGCTGGTGGTAGGAAACAGAATTTTTTTTAACCTAGGCTAAAGATCGTTAACAGGACAGGAATTTTAAAAACCATGGAGACAAGGGAGAGAACCCAACAATGAAAAACTCCCACACACAAAATGACAGACAATGGGTATGAATATAAAACAAAGAGATCCATTTTGACTTTTATTAAAATTAACACGCCAACATTATTAGAAATGCTTACATGATACAGGAACAGCCTAACCAGTTCACAGTATCTATGAATTATGAAATAATTGTCTTACTAAATTCAGCAGTGCACACACCTTGTTAAATTACTGGGTTTTATTTTATTCGTCAAATTGCAAGAGAGGGGAGGGAAATTCTCAGAATCAGGAGACAACAATAAAAATTATAAAAATAAAATTTCTCATTTTGGAGATGATGGCAGGTTAGATAAAAGCTTGAAGAGGCTGAGTGCCCGTAGTACAATGGTTACAGCGCCAGCCACATACACCAAGGCTGGTTGGTTCAAAACCAGCCAGGGCCTGCTAAACAACAATGATAACTACAACAAAAAACAGCCCGGCGTTGTGGCATATGCCTATAGTCCTAGCTACTTGGGAGGCTGGGACTACAGGCATATGCAAGAAAATCACTTAAGCCCAAGAGTTTGAGGTTGCTATGAGCTGTGATGCCACGGCACTATACCAAGGGCGACACAGTGAAACTCTGTCTCAAAAAAAAAAAAAAAGAAGGCTTAGAGAACATAAACTATGTGATGCAACTAGAAACCTGAAGTCCAAGGGATAAAAAATTTATTTTCAAATAGTTAATTAATTTCACCTCCACTAAGGTAAAAGGTTGGTAAATACATACGAAAGTTTAATTTTTAAGCTTATTTTAGTAATAACTTGAGTTACACAAATTTGTAATTTCTGATACAAACTGCAAATTTTATCTACAGAAGAGATTCCTCTTTTCTTTAAGCTAGTAATATGGTAATCATGACTGTGAACAAGCCAATGAAAATTAAGTATACTTAAAATGCTTCTTTCTGTAAGGCTAAGAATCTAAAATGGCTTATCAAGAAAGAAAGTGAAAAATGCCAAAGTTATAAAATCTCTACCACTATATACCTTTAACAACAGACCAAATTTGCACAGTATTTAAGAACATACAAATAAACCTACAACCTAACCATAATAAAAATCAGATTCCATCCAATTTTCCCCCTTTGTCCTAGTTTCTTTTTTGCTGGGAAGAGGCGTTGAGGGATAATAATAGCAGGGAAATAAGGTGGAGCAGCTGCACAGGCGAGATGAGGTACAGTGCTTGTGTTTCACCTCCATTCTAACCTATTGCTTGCTAGATCTTACTGAAAATGAGATTAGCTGTTTAGAGAGCTGTAACAGTTACCAAAACCTTTAGAATCAAAATGTTGCTCCCTGCTCTCTCACTTTTGCTAGGAACTTCTTAAGGCCTCTAGCAAGATTCAGGTAATAGGTACAGAAGAAGCCAAGCCACACTGAGCAGATTTATAATTATTTAGGAAGGCGTGTGTGTGTGTGTGTGTGTTGCAAACGATGTTTAAACTAGTAATGTGCATCTTAGCACATGTAGAAAAAACTGGTATGGAGACCGAGGCTTGGCTAGATGGCTTCTATTTCAGTCCCACACATCTAGGGAAACAATCCATTTGAATATACTATAAAGAGAAGTGATGACTACCCTAAATTTCTATAGTGACATAAAATATAGCTCACTAAATTTTCTGTTAAGGCTGCTGCTATTTTACTGATGAGAAACTTCTAACTAACAGTAATGATAATTTAGTTACTCAAATTTCCTTTTTCAAGTCAAATTATATCATTACTGTCAATACATAAAATGCAATGCTTAAGCGGCAACACATCCAGTTTTCTCTTACAAAGACAAATGACACAAAATTGGGTCAGGTTTGCTTAATATTACAATGTATATTAAAAATGTGGTTTTTGTTGTTGTTTTCTTTTGCTAATCCAAAAGAAGAAAATACTATTCCAGTTTTCTTTATGGATAGAAGAAAAACTTCAAGGCTAATTCTTTAACACTGCAATACAAGTGGAACTTCAATAGAAGCAACAGATGTGATGTTAGAAAACTAAGTTCAGGGCGGCACCTGTGGCTCAAAGGAGTAGGGTGCTGGCCCCATATGCCAGAGGTGGTGGGTTCAAACCCAACTCTGGCCAAAAAAAAAATATATATATATATATATATATTAACTATTTAAAAGAACCTCAGCTTGACGCTTGTAGCTCAGCGACTAGGGCGCCAGCCACATACACGGCAGAGCTGGTGGGTTGGAATCCAGCCCGGGCCTGCCAAACAACAGTGACAACTACAACCAAAAAATAGCCGGGCATTGTGGTGGGCACCTGTAGCTCCAGCTACTTGGGAGGGTGAGGCAAGAGAATCGCTTAAGCCCAAGAGTTTGAGGTTGCTGTGAGCTATGACACCACAGCACTCTACTGAGGACCACAAAAGTGAGACTGTGTCTCAAAAAATAAATAAACAAAAATAAAAGAACATCATCATATATTCCTTTATAAAGGAGGCATTCTTCTGTGATCCAACTAACTGCCATCTAATTTGTCTCTGAATGCAATTCTTTAATTTCATTGTAAATACAGGGCACAAAACATTTATTTTAAAACTTAACTAAAAATATTGTTCAAAATACTGATCCCTTTTGCTTTAAATGGCCAGATAACCAACAGATCTCTTCCAATTTTATGATTCATATTCAGTCTAATAAACTGGACAAAACCACTCCACTTTCAGCTGGGGGCAGAGCACAAATACATTAAACAGGCTGCTTCTACACTAAAAAGTGGGGGCAGGGAGTAATCTCCAGGGACTATCATGTTCTCTAGGAAGTAGGGATGAAGCTGAAACCAAAAGTAGCCCTTCTTCAGTTAGCATTTTACAGGATGGAAACTCAACACAGGAACGCTCTCAAGTGTTGAAGTTTTTACTGAAATAAAATTGGAGCTAACAATATGCAACTACTTTATTTCGCAATGGGAAATAAATTATTCTACAAGCTCTGGTCTAATCCCAACCCAAGTAAATACAGTGTATATACTGAAATGGAAGAGCTTTATTCAGACAGAATGTTCTTTTCCATTTCTAAATGAGAAGTCAGCTGGCAGATGCTCTAGAACTGGCTTACCAGGAGGTAACTTGTTCTTAAGAAAGCAGAGCATGGGACTTATTTTACTGTAACCTATACAAAGCTTTATTTTTTTCATTTTTCCTTGAAGAGAGGAGGGGTCCCTATCAAATATTCTGAAACATATCAAATTTGGGGATAACAGTACAAGGTTGGCAGAAATTCAATGCTTGAGTGGGAACTAAAAATTATTTCTTTAATTGTATGCCAAACCGAATAATCTCTCAGGGAAAAGAACCTCCTCCTCCTGCCTTTTCTACCTCCTGCCCCTCCCCCCACCAACACTGCCTCCCTGCTGTGCAAAGAGCCCTTTGTCCTGCCCTGCACTTATCTAGCTGTTTAGCCATATTGACAGGCCTACTGGAGGCATAATAAGGGAGTCAGTCTGACATAAGCAGCTGGCAATTTGAAACTAAAATCTTCCTTCTCTACTCAGACCAAATCCTCCTGCAGAGGTCTCTGGCTCCTCCCCTGCTTCTATCTATTTCTCAAACAGAGCAGCAAGAAATTCCGCAGTTTCCCTCCATTAGCACAAATCAAAAACTTGATTCCTCAAATAGAAACCAATTCTGCATAAATTCCTATGGCCACTGTTTTTGTGATTTCTAACATAGGCCATAAAAGCCAGCTCTGGGTGTGTGTATATGTAACTAACAGGGCTAAGGAAAAGATTATAATTACTTCAATTTGCCATCAAAGCTCTGGGAATCCTCACCACTGCAAGGAAGCCAGAAGAGAAAGCAACAGACAATTCACCAGGCAAAACTGGCCAATAATCTTAGTGTTTTAAACATACTAAGACTTATTTCAATATCCCAGTAAGTAGAAAATTCCTTTTCCCTGTCTGCCTATCAAAGATACTTAATGGGACCTTACATTAATGTATCCCCTCAGGTATTCAGCAAACAAAATCAATATGATGGAAAACTGAGTGAGGCAGAATGGGACTACAAGTTCTTTGCTCAGTGAGGGCACACATAAAGTAGACTGAGACTTATCTTCATTGTTCCTTTATTATTGCTCACAGTTCTTTCATTTAGCGTTAAGAGTTTGAACACATTTTGTCAGAGTAAGGCAATTTTCTGATATGATGCTAACAGGACATTCTCATATTACTGACCATCATCCACACATATAGCTGAAGGAAACAATATTCTTTTCCTCTTTCATGAAATTCTCTGAATTCTAACCACAAAAGAAATTAAGCATTACATCAAGTGAAAGGTTAAAATGCCATTTTATCAAATATTTTGGAATTTTTGACAGTAAAAAGTGGTACAAATCCCTGTCCACCACGTATTTTCTAAGGTGTGCCACTGAAAGGATATTTTAAATCAAATTACAAAAGACAAGTTGTATTACTAAATATACATTATCTTACATATTTTTCAAAGAAAGTTTTTCATCTTAGACAAAATAAAACTACCTAAAACACAATTATTATGAACAAAATTCACTTCCAGACCTTCATTTCAAATTAAGCTGATAAACCATCAGAGTTCAACCAAAAGTTATAAAAAAAACTTTATTCTTCTCATGATCTGGCTTTTCTCTAAGATGTATCCAGTAATCATTGACTGTTAATTATGGCCTAATGTATCATGTGTTACCTCAGTACAAAGATAAAGCAAAAATAGCTATATGTACATCTGCATATGCACTTTATTATTTTCCCAGTCAAAAGCAAAAATAAAATAGCCATTCTCCCCAGAAAGGCTAGAATAATTTCAGAAAGTCAGTCCTTGGACATAAAACAGCATCAAAAGATATAAAATCTTTCAAACATTAGTTTTCTATGTAAAGCACCCCTATGATCCTTCAGAAAATGATTGTATAAAGACCACAAAAGGTTCCAAACAGGAAATACAAGTGAAAAATAATTACTTTATATGGAAATGTTTATATTATATAGTAGTTTAAACCAGAAACATTTATACCTTAAATTTTAAGTATGTCAAACAGCCAGTACAAGTGAAATCCTATTTATTTGACAAGACATCTTATATATACAATAGTAGTAAGAATTAGAACCACTTGAAATATTATCCTTTAAAAGTTCTGTTTTAATAGTTTGCTTTTATCACTGGGAAAACAATGTGAGCCACATTTGTGAATGACAAAACTCATTTCCATTCTTTTTGGTTCCCTGCCACTAATGCCAGAGTCATACTACAAATTGTAGATGCTTGTAGTATTCAAGTACACGTACACAAAATTGAACAAATCAAAATTCTGAGGGGGAAAAAGTATAGGATGCAAGAGGTGGGGGGAGACACCACATGTTAAGTAGTGCACGTAATTGTTGGTGTATTTGAATAGTAGTTCTCCTTCAGGTAGTTTCATACTCAGAAGACCTGTCTGCTTAGTCAGAGATCATCGTAACAGGAGTTGTAGGGGAGAGAAGATGGCTCAGAGGGCTTCTGGTCCATATCCTAAACCAGAATTACTCAAAATCTACATATTCCTTCTGGTCTGTCCTACATTTCGGATGGATAACCGCCAAAAATACATCAGAAGATCATATCCAACATGTATATAATGGATCAATTTTGTTAAGAAACTCCAAAGAAAATATCTAATTTGCAGAAGTCTATTACCAATACAAAAATTAAGAATATTTACATTTGGAAATCACTCCCAAAATGGTAGCTCTTTATTTAGAGTTTAATATTCCAAGTTTAGTAAAACATTAAGCAAATATCTATTTAATAAGGTAAATATGTCCTCATCAATGGAAGGAGATAGACAACAAAAAAATTGATTCACTGACTAAGGAAATGGTGGAAAAAAGGTTAGTTGCAGGATTGAAAAAAAAAAATCCCCCCCAATCTAATTCTCAGAAAGATTCTTTCATTTTTATTACTTTGGTTTTAAATGGATTCAAAAGGTAAAACTCTAATGGAACTTTCAATCCTATCCACGCACAAATCCCCAGGTAAAAAACAAAAACCTGCCAAAAACCAAAACCAAACAAATTAAAAAACTTGAACCATGATCCACTTTCCATATACTGATACCCATAAATGGGTGAATTCCTAATTCTCATCTCCCCACCAGTTAGAGGCAAACCAGCTTAGCAGTGAAAAATCCCAAGAAAGCAAGGTTTCTTCTTAGTCCTAAAGCAGCCATCGCCTAAGTGCAGCTCCCTGCAGCCAACAGCATTAATGGACGCTGCACTGCTGTCCTTCCCTGGAGACAGCAGCCAGCACTACTCAAGCTTCTCACGTAGCAACCAGAGCTCCAGAGCCAGCAGCTGCTGCTGCCTTGTATACTCACCCCTGTGATCCAACCCCAAGGAACAACCTTCTCTATACCCCACCCCCACTCCTTACACACTTTTTTTTTTTTTTGGACCAGTACTCCAATGCCAGGAAGGCTGGAATTATGCTTTTAGAAAAAGAAATCCTAAGGTCACCCTATTAAACTGAGACCTTTTATTAGAAAAACCAACGTTTACTAAATTCCAAATATCCATGTGAATTAAGCCAGGAATTTTGAAGTGCAAATTAAGCTTTGGTCTTTAGAATGCCAATTTTCCAAGCCCTCTATAGTCAAATTTAAATTTGCAGCTAGAAACTAAGCCTTGTGTCTTGCCCTACCAAAGGACATAATTCATTTTTCTACACATAATGACAGTCTCAGCAAACCTTAACGACGCTAATCTCATAACGGGCCAGAGTTTTTGGCTACAGAAGAAAACTAATGATCCTCCTGCGAAAACTGGAAGAAATCCAATAAAAAAAAAATTTTCCTGTGTCCTCCAAGAGAAACCTCCAATCATGTATTCTATGCCTTAGACATAGCTCAGATTCCACACATATAAAATTACCACTTATAACTTTTCTCAGTGACCTCAAAACATTAGTAATATAAAATTACCCATCAAAAATAATTTTTTCAAATAGGGCCTACGCATTATTTTGAAAAGCTCACAATACTCAATTCAGCTAGATAGTGCCCAATCGAAAGTATAACTATGTAACATCTACCCAACAAAGACTTGTAACTATGACCTTGGTCAAGTGATGAAGAAAATTAGTGAAGAACTTGAAGAATACTTCAGATCGAAGAGCAACAAGAAAAACTAAAAAAAATGAATTTAAGCATAGACAAAGCCCAGTAGAACCTAGAACTCTTGACAAAAATTGAGTACTGGTGAACACATTGCACAAGTAACATGAGAAAGCAGAAAATGCAGGTCATACACGCACCCCTGACCCAGACCAGCAGAGCTGGCTGCAGCATCAGTATCCAAGAGAAAGACCACTTATACTTGAGAAATGAGACAAGCAAAGGAGCTCTATAGAATAAATTAGCATAGAAGGGGTTTTCCCAACAGCTAAACTTTCCCTATCACGCGATTTACCTACTAGAACCAGGGCTTTTTCCCACCATTCACTTCATACGACTGGCTTACACGCAGAAGGAAAGAATTCATAATGGGTAAATTTTTCTGCCTTTAAAGACATTTTCAAAAGATCGCTCTCCACGCCCAAGGCAAAGAACGACACAATCTGGCTCAAGTCCAGGCTTGAACCCCACAAATTCAATGGGGGTTATCTCAGAGACACTGGGGTATGCGCCATTGGGAGCCCGAGAATGTGAGGTGGGGGTGGCGAAGGAAATGTCTTTAATGTGGGAAAGGAAGCAGCCATCAGAGACGGGAACCCGAGAACGAGAGGGAAGGCGCCCAGGATGATCAAGGAGGGAAGATCGCGGGCCCTACAGCGAGCAGAGTCGTCTGTCACCAGGCCGCGAGAACGGGCGTGGGGAGTGGGGGATCGAAGACAGGAAAAAAAGTATGCCAGTGCATTCTGAGCTGAGTAAGCAAGAGGCCTATCCTTAAGTAAAAGGTAAACGTGGAGTAGGCAGTTCCCGGGAAAGAGGTGAGGCGGCGTGGGGGAGGGGAAGCGTCCTGACCCAGGAAAGACGTGAAAAAGGTAATGGGCTACACCAGGTCACAGAGCAGCCCTCTCTCCCTGGAAAAGGCGGCGCGCGGCGTGTAGGGGACGAGGAGGGGCAAGAGGGGCAGCATCCTCCTGCTAAGAGCCTTGGAGGGCCAGGCCCGCGACCCAGGAGAGCGAGCGGGGGGAGCCGGAGGAGGTGACCCTTCCCTTCCCCGTGGCCCGATCGTCAGGGTCGGCCTCTCGCTCCTGTCGGACCCTTACCTTGTCCCAGGCGCTGCCGGGACCTGGGCCCGGGCTGCGGCGCACGGCACTCCCGGGAAGCGGTAGGACTCGAGTTAGGCCCAACGCGACGCCACGGCGTTTCCTGGCCGGGAATGGCCCGTACCCGTGAGGTGGGGGTGGGGGGCAGGAAGGCGGAGCGAGCAAAGGCGGGGAGGGGGAGGGCCAAGGAAGGGGGGGGGCCGGCACTACAGTGTTGGCGAACTGGCGGCACTGGGGTTGCGTGAATCTCTGAGCGCAGGCGGACGGCGGCCGCCCCTCCCCCGGCGACGAGAGCGGCGGCGGCAGCGGGAGCTCACTCAGCCCGCTGCCCGAGCGGAAACGCCACTGACCGCACGGGGATTCCCAGCGCCGGCGCCAGGGGCACCCGGGACACGCCTCCTCCCGCCGCGCCATTGGCCTCTCCGCCCACCACCCCGCACCCATTGGCCAGATCGCCGCCAATCAACGGGAGCCGCCGGGGCATCCTAGAGAAGAGGCTGTGCTCTGGGGCTCGGGTTCCTCAGAGAGCCTCGGCTAGGTAGGGGAGCGGAACTCTGGTGGGAGGGAGGTCCGATGGATTGGGGGGATGGGGGCTGAGGTCACCGCCCGGCAGCTGGGGGATCGCCTTGTCCCGCAGGAAGGCGGGCATGTAACGTTTGTTGCGGTCGAAGGGTAAGGGGTGATCGGAGACAGAATTGAGGGAGGCCCGCCCTGCGGCAACCGGAGGGGGAGGGAGAAGGGAACGGAAAATGCTCGAAAGCGGACGGAGCCATTGCTTCCGCAGAGGGAGGAGCGCTTCCGGCTCACCTCTTGTCGCTGATTGGCCGCTTATCCTCCCGCCGAGTGTGAAAACACAAATGGCGTGTTCTGGTTGGAGAAGAGCGGCTGTCAATTACAGCCTTGGGAGTGCGCAGCCGCTGAGCGACTCTCGCAGTGCCCCCTGGGTGGAGCGAGTAGGTAGGTGGGGTGGGGAGAAAGTTGGACGTGCGGGCGCGGTCGGCCTCCTGCGGGTGGGGGAAGGGAAGGTCAGTGAAAGTGGCTCCTGCGCGGGCAGCCTCCCACCCTCCCCTTCGGGGGAGTCGGTTTACCCGCCGCCTGCTTTGCTTCGGCATCTGATTGGCTGCTGAAGCCAGGGAAACGGGCTCTTGCTATTGGCTCGTGTCCCAAATGAGCGAAACCACTGCGCGGGTCGGCGGGGAAGCAGTTGTTGCTACGATCTTTCCTAAAGCCCAGCGCCGCAGTGTCTGGCCTGGCGCCCCTGCGCAACGTGGCAGGAAGCGCGCGCTAGAGGCGGGGGCAGGCTGCAGGCCGAGTCTTCTGGGTGGTGACTGCTGCGGCTCCTCCCCGAACACCCGCCGCCTAAAGGGATCCTCCGCCTCACACTAGCCTAACCTGCTCCAGGCACCCGTGGGGGCGGGAGTCTGTCCGGCTGGTCTGGGGGCGGGAGGCGCTTGGTAGCCAAGGATCTGTGGGAGCTGCTTTGGAAGAGGCGGAAGGAGGCCACACCCTTCTGGGCAGGAGGAGGGGAGGGGAGTGCCGCAATACCTTTATGGGAGTTCTCTTCTGCCTCTTGTCTTCTAAGGACCGCCCTGGGTCTAGAAGAATCCCTTCCCCACACCCACCCGGTGACTCGTCATCGCCTCCATGTCGAGTTGCTTCTCGATTATGGGCGGGATTCTTATGCCCGGGCTTAAAGGCTAACCTGGTGCCTGGGCGTTGTCCTGCAGGGAGTTGAGCTAATGTAAGATTTGAGTTCAATCTGTACCTTCTCACAGACTTGAGGTGGTATCAAGAAGTGATTATAATAGGGGTGGGGAAAAGGAAATGAAGTCTAATTGATCTGGGGCTGATTTTATGCAACGAGACTGCAGGTTATTACTACTACAGTTAATTTTCCCTAGAGATATAGGGAGATAAATTGAGGCATACTCACCCCATTTGAGACCCTTGATCACCACCAAAGCATCTTAGATTAAATCTTAGCAGTGAAGTTTTAACCATTGTTTGTGAACCCAATGCTTCCTTCCCTTCTTCCACTTCCCTCCACCTCCCTCCCTGCTCCTTCTCCCTTTGCATCCCTTCAAGGTTATCTTAGCGATTCTCACTTTGCTTTCATCTCATTTTCCATTTGTGTACTTGCTCATCCAATTTTGAGACATACCATTGGCTTCCTCTCTCTCCTTATCTTAGGTAACCTGGTGAGTCATAAAACCAGACAGATTGGTTCCACCACAAATTAAGACTTGAGCTAAGTATCACTTTTACCCATTAATGCTTTCATTCCTCCCTAATACACTTCCTTGAATGTTTACCTAGGTTTTCATGTTCTTTTTCCTCTGCTGGGGTTCTATCCCCTGACCTTATTCACAATCCAGATGACCTTGACTACTGCCTTATTGAGAATTGGACCCCAGAAGTCCAGCAACATCTTCGTTTCTCCTTTGAATTCATCCCTTCATTTCTGTTCTCATCAGCAAGAACTCAGATCCTTGTATGATAAAACCCTCCAAACTGCTCTTGTCTCCAGTTTTATGTTTTTTGGGTTTTTTTTTTTGAGATAGTCTCAAGCTGCTACCCTGGGTAGAGTGCTGTGGCATCATCATAGCTCACAGCAACCTCCATCTCTTGGGCTCAAGCAATCCTCTTGCCTCAGTTTTTTTCTATTTTTAGTAAAGACCTGGTCTCGATTTTTGCTCAGGCTGGTCTCAATAGCATGAGCTCAAGCAATCCACCCACCTCGAGCTCTGGGAGTGCTAGGATTACAGGCATGAGCCACCCACCTAGCCTCCAGTGTCATCTTATGATCCAAATTTCATCTTTCTAAGGCATTAGGAAACATGTAATATGATTCATGAGGAAATAAGAGCATGAAAGTGACAGATGAAACTCTATGGCCAGTTTTTTACTATTATGGGATGAATTCTGTCCTCATGAATGTGATACACAAGGTCCCTCAATGAGCTAACATTAACAGCTTTTCCATTTGTGACTATTTTCTGCGTATACACAAACACTACCTTTCAAACACAAGTCTATGGAATTGATTGCTCTTTACTGAAATCACAGAGCCACTGTCAAGAGTCTTTGTAGGATGATTCCTTCTGGAGTGGTACCCCTGCTGCTTCATAAGATTCAGGTCTTGCCTTCCGTGATATATCTATGAGATCCCTATACAAAAAGTTAGCAGTGCTCTGGCCTGGCTCCTTAGCGGGTTTTTGCTTGAATCATAGCATTTCTCAGGTTGTTATCATCGCTGGCTTAAATAATCTTAAGTATTCTGGGCTGCTTGAGGGCACAGTTTCTGACTAAGATAAATTGCCACTGAACACTGTAGTTAACAGCCAGACTTGTGTTTGTATTGTGGATTTACATAGACATTGATAGTTTTTTCTTTATTTTAGTGAGGACATAAAAGTTGAACCTTTCTGGCCCGTTTACTTTTTTTTTTTTTTTTAAATTCAGCAGAGTCTCACTTTGTTGCCCTCAGTAAAGTGCAGTGGCATCACAGCTCACAGCAACCTCAAACTCTTGGGCTCAAGCAATTCTCTTGCCTCAGCCTCCCAAGTAGCAGGAACTACAGGCCACAATGCCCAGCTATTTTTTGTTTGTTTGTTGTTTTTTAGCAGGCCTGGGCTGGGTTCAAACCCACCAGCCCTGGTGCATGTGGCCAGTGCCCTACCCAGTGAGCTACGCGCTCTACCCCCATTTACTTAATTTTTTAGCTATTTGTTTTTTAATCTTCAGCTATATATAGCTAAAAGCTAAATCTAACAAACCATTGAACTTGCTGCCTTGGACAGCAGTGTGTTGAAAAAGCTAATGTTGATTAATTTTGGATTTCAACAAAAGTAGGATTTCATTAAGCTGTAGTGAAAGTTGTGTAATCAAAAGTCAGAAATTTAATGAGAAATGATTATATCTGATGTTAAACCCTAAATTTCAGTCCTAAAAGTTTTCATTTTTAGGAAAAATTTCATCCTATACTGAGTTACAGAAAGTGGTCACAAAGTAAATTTTATCCTGAGAAAGTATAAATTAATACCAGCATTTTAATTTGAACATGCTTTTTGATTTATGTGCTAATATACCATCCTATAAATTTCAGTTATACATTTTAAAAGACTTTATAGGGGTTTTTATTTCTTGTTGTTTTTTAAGGCAAGTCAAGTGAAGCAGTATGAGTTGAGAAGAATAGGGGTAAATTTTTACCTTGAAAGTTTCTCCCTAGAACGTGAGATCCCTGGGCCAGTGCTCTTCAAACCTTTGTTATGCCCAGAGACAGTTGCCTTATTAATAGACTCCCAGTCAATCTAGAGATTATGAATTTAGTTGGGGAAAGGGAGACATGACAGGGCAGGCTTTAAAATTTGGTATCCTTGGGGGTGGCACCTGTGGCTCAAGGAGTAGGGCGTCGGCCCCGTATACCAGAGGTGGTGGGTTCAAACCTAGCCCTGGCCAAAAACTGCAAAAAAAAAAAAAAAAAAGAATTTGGTATCCTTTGAAGTTTTTCATTGCAAACAGCTCCAGCGCTTATTGTGCCTATTTACCTAACAAATGATTACAGCAAGGAAATACTCAGTGATTCTGTGTTCCTTCTACTTTGTCCCTCAATTTTTCCTCACTGAAATGGTTCCTTTTATCCCCCCCCCCCAAAAAAAAAGCTGAGGAAACATTTTTTGGAAACATGCAGGTGAGGTTGTTATTCTTTTAAAAGGAATGGTAAGGCAGGGCATGGTGGCTTACACCTGTAATCCTAGCACTTGGGGAGGCTGAGGCAGGTGAATTGCTTGAGTTTAGGAATTCAAGACCAGCCTCAGCAGAAGCAAGACCCCTCTCTACTAAAAATAGAAAAACTAGCTGAGTATTGTGGAGGGTGCTGGTAGTCCAGCTAGCTACTCAGGAGGCTGAGGAAAGAGGATCACTTGAGTCCAGGAGTTTGAGGTTGCAGTGAGATATGATGCCATGGCACTCTACCCAAGGGACTCGGTCACTAAAAAATAAATGTTAAATTATTCCAATTTTTTTTTTAATAAGAAAAGTTCATTTTTTGTGTGTTTCTCCTGCTAAATTGGATTCCTTAAGGAAACAGCAATTTATTTTTGATTCCCCAGTGCCTAAGCACAGAGCTGGGAACTCAAAATGTTGGTTTTGTTGTTTTTGTTTTTGTAGAGACAGAGTCTCACTTTATCACCGTAGGCAAAGTGCCGTGGCATCACACTGCTCACAGCAACCTCCAACTCCTGGGCTTAGGCGATTCTCTTGCCACAGCCTCCCAAGTAGCTGGGACTACAGATGCCCACCACAACGCCCAGCTAGTCTATTCTATTTTGTTGTTGTTGGAGTTTCACGGGGGCTGGGTTTGAACCCGCCACCCTCGGTATACGGTGCCCTACTCACTGAGCCACAGGCACTGCCCGGTTTTGTTGATTTATATGTGAAACTGGTTCTCATATAATAGTGAACCCCACAAAACCATAAAAACAAGGCTTTTATGAAGAAACTTTAGGGTCATACTTAACCTGTGTCTACTAACGTTCTGTTCCTAAAGGAAACCGATGCCTCATGGTCTCTGAATACCATTCAACTCTTCCTTAAGTTTCATGCACTAACCATTGCAGTTATCCTCTTCCTCTGCCTTACTTCTTGAGCTTTTTGTTTAAATAAACCAGCAACCTATCTCCTTTTGAAGTAGCTCCATATTACTTCTTATACTTAGGGGACAAAAATTTATTAAGTATCTTAGATAGTTGTATTGTGAGAAAGTTGATAAAAGTTTTGTGAGGGCTTGTGGGATTTTTTTGGTTTTTTGACTGGGGCTGGGTTTGAACCTGCCACCTCCTGCATATGGGGCCAGTGTCCTACTCCTTTGAGCCACAGGCGCCGCCTGACTTGAGGGATTTTTGTTAAGATTTGCAAAACTTGAACTATCTAAGGTTCCATATATTTTTTGTGAATGCAGGTTTGGTATAATTAAACATGATTTGCAGCTGTTAATCCAGAATATAATAGGAATCAAAACTACAAGTAAAGTAGTTTGACCATTTTAGGACAATCTTAATTGTAGAGCACCCTGTTAGGTCACAAATCCATAAGTCTTATACTTGACTTTGCAGATTGAGGACTTTTGATTTTTCTAATTTACATAGTGTCATACTAACTTAAATAATGGACATGTTTCACCAGAAGACTTTTTTTCTTGTGCATGACTTCCTGTTCTTGATCGTTTAAGAAATTGTATTGGAGAACTGTAGGTATCTACAGTCAAATAGTAAGGTGTGGTTATGGCGCCAGACATATACACTGAGGCTGGTGGGTTCGAACCTGGCTGCAACAACAACAGAAAAAAATAGCTGGGCATTGTGGCCAGCGCCTGGTAGTCCCAGCTACTTGGGAGGCTGAGGCAAGAGAATCACTTAAGCCCAAGAGTTTGAGAAGGCTGTGAGCTGTGACCCCAGCACTGTACTGGGGTAAAAAGTAAGGTTTATTTTATCTAGGAGAGGGTTAAACTTGATGAATTCTTGCTTTGTTATGGAGTGTTCCTTCTTGATAAGAGAGAGAGAATTCTGCCTCTGATTTTATCTCACTAATAATTCCATTTAGTAATCTCGTTTCCAGCTTTTTTCCTAGAGTTCACAGTCTTTAGTGACCTTGTTTGCTCTGATACTTTGTCACCCCTTGTTTTCTAGTTTTAAGGAAACTTTGTTTTTGTGCTTTCTTTTTTAAACTAGTTTAAGATTGGCTTTTCCTGCTGACAGCATTAAACACATTTTCAGACTGTATTTATAGAATTGGTTATATTTTAGTACCTAATTCTACCTCTTGTGTATGGATTCTGGTCAATAGTCTTCACGGCCTTTCCTCTTTTTACTCACATTGGTTTAAAATGTCTTCCCAGGCTTAGTGCCATAGCACAATGGTTATGGCGTCAGCCACATACACCTAAGCTGGCGAGCTTGAACCTGGCCCGGGCCTGCTAAACAACGTCAACAGCAACAAAAAAAATAGCCGGGCGTTGTGGGGGGCACCTGTAGTTCCAGCTACTTGGGAGGCTGAGGCAAGAGAATTGCTTAAGCCTAAGAGTTTGAGGTTCCTGTGAGCTGTGATGCCATGACACTCTACCAAGGGAGGCATAGTAAGATCTGTCTTAAAAAAAAAAATTTTTTTTTTAAATAAAAATGTCTTCCCAGACTTTGAGGTATTGCGTACTATGATAGTGACAACATATTCTAGTGCATACTATAGGCAAAAGCTAATGGAAACAGAGGTAGAAGAAATGAAGTAATAAGAGTCATTGATTCTTTGCGTACAAAGAATTGTTAAGTGTGGAAATAGCAAGAACTAGAATTAGAAGTGGTATTTGAAGATGTGACTCAATTGCTGCAATCTCTTGATACAACTTGACTGTATGAAGGGTTATTTATAGGTGAGCTAAGAAAGTGGTTTCTTGAGATGGAATCTACTCCTGGTGAAAATGATATGAATATTGCTAAAATGACAACAAAATAGAGTACATACATAAACTTAGTTGATAAAAAGCAGTGGCAGGGTTTGAGAGGACTTAACTCATTCTGAAAGAAGTTCTGCAGTGGGTAAAATGTTCTCAAGTAGCATGGTATCTGCCGAAGTCTTTTGTGAAAGGAAGTCAATGGATGTGGCAAACTTTGTCTTGAGAAATTGCCCCAGGCATCCCAGCCTGGGCCTACAACCATCCTGATCAGTCAACAGCCCTCAATTTGAGGCAAGACATTCTACCAACAAAAAGCTTAGGTGTTCAGTAGTGTACTTTTAGCAATAAGGTATTTTTTCAGTTAGACATGATGTTCTTGCACACTTAATAGAAGATAGTGTAACTATATAGCTTTTCTGTACTCTGGGAAACCAACAAGTTTGTGTGACTTGCTTTACTGCAGTGGTCTAGAACTGAACCTGCAATACCTCCCAAAATATTCCTGTATACCCAGTGTGGCCTTTACATACAGGGTGTCCATAAATTTAGTTCACATGCAGTTTAAAATAGTTGTAATTCTGTAACCATATATGATAGAATTCATAAAAAGGATTTAAAGGCTTGGTTTATCTAGGTTCTTTTGTCTTCAGAAATTTTTAGAAATTTAACTTAAAAATTACTTATTTTTCAGAATCATTGTTGATGCATGGCTTCACTAGAAGAAAAAGTAAATTTGTGTTCTTTGGTTGGTTGAACTAAAATCTACTGCTGCTGTCCAAAGGTTTAGAACCCATTATAAGAAAGAAGCAAAAGACAGGAATTCCATATCCAAGTGGATGAAAAAACTTAAGGAAACGGGTTCTGTCGATGATAGACCACTGTCTGGTAGGCCACATGTTAGTGAAGAAACTGTAGTATCCCTAAAAGGAACCTTTGAGGCAAGTCTAATAAAGTCATTAAGATGGGCATCAACTAGAGCTCAGGCTTTCAAAGTCTACTGTGCATAAGATTCTGCAGACAAGAGTTCACATGAAAGCTTACAAAATTCCAGTGCATCAAATGTTATAAAAGGATTATCATGCACTACTTACTTTCTGTCACCATTTCAACAAAAACTTAACAACGATGATGCATTTTTGAGTAATTTATAATGTTCTCGGATGAAGCAATATTCCGCATTAGAGGCAAGGTCAACAAGCATAATTGCCACATTTGGGGAACTGAAAATCCACATGAATCTGTTGAACATGAAAGAGGTTCTCCCAAAGTTAATGTGTGGTATACTTTGGGAAAAAAATTGAGTCATAGGGCCATTCTTTTTTAAAGGGTGTATTGTTAATAGTGGTAGCTATTTAGAAATGCTGCAAAATTATTTCATACCTCAGTTTGAACAGTTAGGACTGGAGGAGAATATAGTGTTTCAACAAGATGGTGCTCCTTATCACTTTGCTTTGTATGTTAGACAGTTTCTGCATGAGAAATTCCCTAACAGATGGATTAGAAGAGATAGACAATTTTCTTGGGCCAGATTTGACTCCATTAGATTTCTTTTTATGGAGACATGTGAAAACTAGTGTTTATTCAACCAAACCTCAATCTTTAGAAGACTTGCAAGCTGGGATAACTGATATGATTGCTGGTATTACTGAAAGTCAGCTTGAAAATGTTTTCAAAGTAACTAGAGAATCAGATTACCCTTTGTATTAGTAATGATAATAGACATGTTGAAAATTAACAAGAATAAAAAATGTTTCTTCTTTCTAATCCTTTTTATAGATTCTATCACATATACTTACAAAGTTACAACTATTTTAAATTACACATGAACTTTATGGACACTCTGCATAAACCCTATTTTACAGAACGGGAAACCAAGGCTCAGTAAGGTTGAGCAATTTTCTCATGGACAATTTCAACAAATTGACAGCAGCAGATTCAAACTCAGTTGGTATTCCTACTCATCTTGAAGTACTACTTTTATCTATCTGATGGAAACATTCTTTTAGGAAAATTAATCTGGCTGTAGGATACAGGATGGATTGTAGGGATAGAGAGATTTGAAAGTAGAGAGACCATTTAGGCGGTTCTTTTAACAGTGGTCCAGACATGAAGTGTTGAAATCTAGCATAAGAGTGATGACAATAAAAATACAAAGGTAGTAACTATAATTCTTGTTTTATTCCCTACTTCTTCGCTTTGCCTCTTGAGGGCAGGACAGTGCTTGTTTATGGCTGTATCACTATTGCCTAAGAACAAGAAGGTCTTCTAGGTCAAAACTATTTTCATAGTACCAAGATGTTTACCTTTTTCACTCATTATTGCAAGTGTACAGAGGCCACATGATAATGACCTCTTCATTGATAATTAATGGTACTGTATATTACTGAATTTTCTAAGGTGGTGGGTAAGTTCAGGTACATACACTTGTTTTTAGAAATTCTTTTTTTTAGTTTTGGTTTTTTTCCACCTGCCATTCCCTGTTGTAAGAAATTAATTCAAACTCTTTAGGTAATACCTTCTGAAATCCCTGCAACCTTAATGTCATATAATTATCTTAAAATCCTATAGTTGTCTTGTGTCTTAGCATAATCATATTTTGTATTAAGTATTTTTCCAAAACATTATATTATTATATTTTGAAGTGTATAAATGTTATAGAATTTAATAGTTTCATTCAAAACTAAATTTATATTTTCTTCACATTTAAGAATGGATCATTGGTTTAAAGACCACCTATCTTTACCTGCTATACCATCTATGTTTAAAAATACCCCCCAAACCAAGATTGTCTCAAAAAGAATTGACTCAAAAGAAACTATCAAAAAAGAATATATAAAAACTAACATTACATGGCTTAGCGCCTGTAGCACAGTGGTTATAGCGTCAGCCACATACACAGAGGCTGGCAGGTTTGAACCCAGCCTGGGCCAGCCAGAAACAGTGACAAGTGCAGCAAGAAATAGCCGAGTGTTATGGCAGGTGCCTGTATTCCCAGCTACTCGGGAGGATGAGGCAAAAGAATCGCTTCAGCCCAAGAGTTTGAGGTTGCTGTGAGCTATGATGCCATGACATGAACATTATAGGTTTTGGGTTTTTTTTTTTGTTTTGAGACAGTCTCACTTTGTTACCCTAGGTAGAGTGCTGTGATGTCACAGCTCACAACAACTTCAAACTCTCAGGCTTAAGTGATCCTCTTGCCTCAGCCTCGCCAGTAGCTGGGACTGTAGGTGCCCGCCACAATGCCCTGCTGTTTTTTTTAGAGACAAGTTCTCATTCTGGCTCAGGCTGGTCTTGAACTTGGGAGCTCAGGCAATCCACCTTCCTCGGCTTCCTAGAATGCTAGAATTACAAGCATGAGCCACCATGCCCAGCCCTAAAATTACAGGTTTTCAAAATAGTAATGAATAAGCTACTGAAATCTTGAAGGATAAGTTATTGTATTATATTGGAGAAACAAAATGTCTCTGCCAGATGAAAAGTAAGGTCACAGTAGGACCACTTTTCAATGACACAGCAGTTTATCACAAAACATTTATGTGCAGGCCAGTCACAGTGGCTCACATCTGAAATCCTACCACTCTGGGAGGCCAAGGCGGGTAGATCCTTTGAGCTCATGAGTTCTGAGACCAGCCTGAGCAAGAGACCCTGTCTCTACTAAAAATAGAAAATCAGCCAGGGTTGTGGCAGGTTCCTATAGTCCCAACTACTATGTTGGCTGAGGCAGGAGGATCAGGAGTTTGAGTTTTCTGTGAGCTGGGCTGACAACAGTGGCCAGGGTAACAGACTGTCTCAAAAAAAAAACAAAAACCCAAAAAGATTCATGTCCAGACATGAATTCTGAGCTTATAGCTCATCTACAGAAATATACACTTGTCGTGGCAGACTGGTTTCAGGACCCCTACAAATACCATGTTCAAGTCCTCTCTCTAGATTATAAAACTTAATACAATGTAAACACTATGTAAATAGTTGTTACACTGTTTATTTTTATTTGTATCATTATGTATTTTCCACTTTGTTTTTTAAACATATTTTCAGTCCATTGACTGGATCCACAAATGGGGAACCTGAGGATACAGAAGGCCAGGTGTATTTATACATTAAAAATGGCTGACTCTGTAAATGTGGCTGGACTAGTTACTTCAGTTTGCCATACATCAGCATCAACTAATCAAAGATACTCTTATGTGAAAGCTTGGCGGCAGACACATGTTCTGACGTAGTCCAAGTGTGGGATAAATTTTTTTAATTTTATGGTTTGTCCTAAACAGCTGTACATTGACCTTTGTACTAATGGTAGAAAGACAACAGTGGAGAAAACTTGAGGAAACTTGGCACAAATCAAGGCAGCAACATCAAACTAGAAGTTATTCTTCACAGTCATGCATTTGGAGTATGAACTCA
>CAUYON010015865.1:0-41305 GCA_963573935.1 Arctocebus calabarensis | reverse complement strand
TCTTTATATAGTGATCAAGGAAATGCCATGAAGGATATCTGTAACAGTATGATCAAAATATTTCTGAATGTATATGAATCGTGCCCTGTGATTGCACCAATGTACATAATTATGATTCAATAAAATTATTTAAAAAAATGCCAAAAAATTATATATCAACCCAACACAGCTTTAGGCTTCATGGCAGGACCGGTGCGAGAGAAACTTTTGTGGAAAGTGGCCTGGGATACCCCTCATACTCCACCCCCCTGCTTGTGGCCAAGTCAGCAGGTGAGCTACAGGTGGTAACCAGTCCAAGTTGAGACAAACTCTCATAGTTGCAAAGGGAGGTGGAGAAAGAGAAGAGAAAGGCAATGATTTCACTTCACATAATTTGCTCCCCAACAAAAGTACAAACTCTTATCAAGAAATAACACAGCTCTCCTACATATGACTACTCACACTTTTTTTTAGCATAAGATGACACAACAAGAGTTTAAGAATTACTCTGAACCAGTCACACAGGAAAGAACCAGAAATAGATGCAGTGGTATATTAATTTGTTACTTGGGGTAGAAATGGACAAAGAAGAGTGCTACTTTACAATTAGTGACTACAACTATTTTAAAGCATTAAAAAAACTCCCCAGAGTTGTCACTCTTTCTCTGGGAAAGACTGCCTTTTGCTAACTGCATTTGCAAATGTATTGGGTTAATTCGGTGTAAGAATATCATCTTTGAAATCTTGAAATCCCAGCTATTAACAATGTTATTGCGCTTACCCAAATCTCGTTCATGCTACAAGCATTTACAACCCTCTAAATACTACACATGTAGTAATAGCTTGATGAAACTTTACATTCACGGATGCACAAGTTAAAAGCTTATATTACCCTAATAAGATAATGAAATTCCTCCTTCTATGTTTTATTAACTTAATAATATAATATTAACCACATATCATTTAACTACTTCGAGGATATGTGAAGATGCAAAATCATTAAAAATTGAGAACAAGGTTAACAATTCCACAATACCAGTGCAGACAAAGCCGTGAGCGGCACAGTGGGTCGTACAGACCACATATACAATGGTGCTCCTCTTATAATGGAAATGAAAAATCCCTGTCATCTGTTGTTGAGTAGCCCCTGCAATGGTGTTGTTCAACGCAGCCCTCACACATTTGTGGTGACACTGGTGTAAACAAACTGGTTAAACTGCCAGTTGTATAAAAGAATAGCACAGACAAGTATGTACAGTGCTACGGTTTATGTATTTACTACATTATACCTTTTGTCTGTTTTTTAGAGGGTACCACTTACTAGAAAAGGTAACACAGCCTTGGGCGGGTCCTTCGGGAGGCATCCAGATGAAGGTATTGTGATCATGGAAAGGGATAGCTCCTTACCTGTTACTGCCCCTAAAGACCTTCCAGAGGGACCAGATGTGAAGGTGGAACACAGTGATACGGATGATCTTGACCTTGTGCAAGCTTAGGCTACTGTGTGTGTTTGTGTGTTTCTCTTAGCTTATAACAAATAAGCTTAAAAATGAAAAAAAAGGAAGAAGGAAAGAAAAGTTTTAACATGGAGAAAAATTCATAGAAGGATATGAAGAAAGAAAATATTTTTTCACAACTGTACAATGTGTTTGTATTTTAAGCTAAACGTTATTGCAACAGTCAAAAAGTTTAAAAAACTAAAAAAGTTTATGCACTAAAAAGATGACAGTATGCTACGGTTAATTTATTATTGAAGAAAGAAAAGCTTCTTGTGTAAATTCGGTGTGACTTAAGCATCCAGTGTTTATACAGTCTGCAGCCCTGCACAATAATGCCCGCGGGCCTCACATTCACTCTCCTCTCACTCACCGACTCACCCACAGCTGTTTCCAGGCTTCCAAGCCCTATTGATGGGAAGTGCCCCACAGTGTGTCATCTTTTAAATCTTTTCTACTGTGCCTTTACTGTACTTTTTCTGTATTTAGAGACAAAAGTCCTTATCATTGTCCTGAAATTGCTTGTAGTGTTCGGCACAGTCCCTCAGTGTGCACTGTGTTGCCTGGGAGCAGCAGGCTGGGCCATAGAGACCAGGTATACCGTGGGCTGGACCATGTTGGTTTGTAGGGGCACTCTGATGTTTGCACAGTGAAAAACTGCATAAGGATGGATTTCTCAGAACATATCCCCATTGTTAAGCAACACATGACTGTATATAAAATAAAACTAGTAAAATAACAAACTTCTTGGATAAAAATACACATAATTCAAAATCAAAGGTTTTCTCAACCTCGGAGAGAAGCACACCTAATTCTATGCCTATACTAAATGTTTGTGTCACCCCCTTCCCCAAATTCTTATTTTGAAATCTAATCCCAGATGTGATGACATTTGGAGGTGGCACTAGTTCCTGAAGGTGGACGCTTCATAAATGATATAAATGCCTTTATAAAATAAACCCCAGAGAAATCCCTTGGCCCTTCCAACACACGAGGACACAGAGAGAAGATGGTCTTATGTTCTTCCATGACGGAGTAGACCTTCACTGAACGAACCTACCAGCACCTTAACTTTGGACTTCCTGGTCTCCAATACTGCGAGAAATAAAATTCTGTTGTTTATAAGCCACAAAGTCTATGGCTATTTTTTATAACAGCCTGAATGAACACAAGGTAAGTATGCCAAAACATTTCCTCATGAAGTATAGAAGGGCATATCAAACTTTGAATAGTTTGATTTAGGAAGGTTTAATTAAAAGCAATGCATGTGCCATACACCTCTCCCCCCAAACTCAAAAAATAAAGCAAAGACTCAATCTGACAACTGTGGACTTGTAGTAATCTACCCCTCTTTATCTTAAATTTTTTTAAAGTTCCCCAATAGGCCCTTACTGCCCCAAGCAGGCTCATATCATAGCACACATCTTTACTGAGTGCTTATGAGCCATCATGCACTTCTATGAGGTGGCTGTGCACAGAATGGGGTACCTCATCCCACAGAGTTATCAGTCTAATAGGGAAGGCGGTGACTCAGCCAGTAATTATAATAAAGCATAATAACACGATGGGGAAGCACAGGGTGATGGAGGAAAACAACCACACACGCAAC
This sequence comes from Arctocebus calabarensis, assembly GCA_963573935.1. Taxonomy (NCBI): domain Eukaryota; kingdom Metazoa; phylum Chordata; class Mammalia; order Primates; family Lorisidae; genus Arctocebus; species Arctocebus calabarensis. The sequence goes on along the minus strand of CAUYON010015865.1, from coordinate 38,221 downwards.
GTAAGCCTGGAAGATCAGGAAACGTTTCTGAGAACCAGGGCTTAGTTTGGGGTCTAAAGGATGAGTAGGTGTGGGCCACACAAAGATTAAACAAGAGTAAAGGGAAAGCTAGAAATGCAGGGAGGAACGGTGGCATTTGGGACAAACTTTTGAGGACTTTGAAGTAGAGGCTTGGGAAGGCAGGACGTTGCCCTTTCTGCCATTCCTTGGGCACACACACACCTGCTCCCTACAGCAACTCCTATCCCTTCCTCTGTCTAGAATCCTCTTGCCACCGTTCTCCGTATTTAAATCCTACAGGTCCTGTGAAGTGCAACATCCTGATCTGATTTTAAAATGTATTTGTAAGTCCTAGAACTTCTCTGAAAATCTTACTCAATTATTTCCGTCCTACAGAATTCTCTCCTTTTCCCCAAGTTCTTGAGAACTTATTAAAACTGTTCCACAAATCTTAAGCTCATTGCTAAGTGCTGCCATGTATAATTCTGACACTATTTCTTAGTATTGTTATCTCAACACTCAGACTTTAAATGCCTTCGTGTCAGGGACTGTGTCGTAAACATCGCTTGTATCTCCCTCAGCGACAGGCATAATCAGTAATAAACTTTATTGAGAGAAGGACAAAATACTGGGTGAATCTCTAAGAAGACTAGTATAAAATGCAAAACATTTAATAAGCCAAAGCTTTCAAAAATTATAAAATAAAAAAATTCCCTTTTAAACCTTGCTATGATTGCCAGATAAAGTGGTAATCATAGCATTTTTATTAGCTACAGCAGGAATATACTGGTTGCTGGCAAATAAAGAAATTCAAATGACAGTCCATGATCAGACAGGTAGAACTACTCTATTTTTTGTTTCTCATCTCTGCTGTTCAAGAAAATAAAATCCATACTTATTAAAGTCAGGCAAAAATGAAAATGCTAAATTGAGGGCCCAAGACACAAGATGATATTAATTATTCAAAATGAGTTTAAATCCATTACTTTGAAGAAATTACACTATACAATACTTACAATATTTGAGAAAATGAGGAAAGTATTAAAATCATCTTTAAAAATATTATGATGAAGAGACAGGTTCACAGAGAATAAGGAATCCAACAACTCTAGCCTAGAGGGCTTGACGTTAATTCAAGGCATTATTCCAAATTTGGGATGTGATCACTCAAAATGTGAAGTGTTATGTATATGAGCCAACTAGGGGTTACAGGAACACATCATTATAAACTAATCGTATGAGTTATTTCCTTTTGTTTTTAATAGGGTTACTAGATATCTCCTCTACAAAAAGTGGAAATGCAAGTCAGCGAGGTTGTGACCAAGTCTGTCCACCAAACCCTTGGGCCACACAAGGAATGTAAACTCCAAAGAAAGAAAGTTATTTGACTCTACACATATAATTGGTTGAATAGCCTTATAAAAAGGACTAATTTATGGACTAACATAACTTAATGGAATGTGTCTGGGCTCATGCCAAATACAGTTCCAGTTAGGCATTTTAGAAAGTCACTTGGATAAAGACATTAATTATATCCTAATAAATTCCCCTAAATCAGAAAAAATGGCTAATCTGTATTATGGATCCAAAATCCAAGAAGACCTTGACCTTCCAGAATGATAAAGATTAAATATAATTGCAGTAAGTATTTTTAAAATTTTGAAATCAAGTAGCCAAACATAAAATTATGAAGAAGTATATTTGCATAAGAATAGGCAAAGGAAATGCATAACTAAACAGTGTGGTGTATCTATATTGATTTACCATATTGTATCCAGAGGAGATAACCCAATATAACCAAAAATATTAGGACAGTCCTCTTTGTTCAGCTGTGAGGATTATACTTGAAGAAAAATAGAAGTGCATTCAAAGAAGAAAATCTCTGATGATAATGAGACTCTTACCCAATGCCAAACAAGCATGGGTTGAAGGAACAGCATTATCCTTGAGACTGCAAGAGTTGTTATGGGTAAAAAGATTTTGTAAAATTATGCTAAGAGGTTATGATAAGGCTATAAATATTATAGGGACTAATAGTACAGTTCAATATAACAAAAGAGTTCTTATACTCAGAAATGGTCATAGAATGAAATGCCTATTAAATTCAAGATCGAGTAATTGACAAATGATTTGCCAGAATTGACTTCACTATTCTCTGCCAATTAGGAAATATGGTCATCATTTAAGGATAATGAGTGGGAAGAATCTGTGTGAATGAAAAAACCTGGAAAATTCGGAATACGTATGATGGACAATTTGATATGGAATTAATTGTGAAAGAATAAAATAACTTCACAGTACTGTTAGCCATCCCCTAAGTTGAAGTTGGACAGAATCTAATTATAGTTGAGTACAAGATACAGTTATGTGACTTTGTCCAGCTAAGTCCACAGCAAGAAAGGTAAAGTAGGCATTAAAAGAAAAGCTAAAATTGGAAAAGCAGATTCCGATAGACCTAGTGGAAAGAAATTTGAGGATTGGAGCAGAGCTGGTGAAAGAAACCATGGTTTACAAGCAGTTCTGAAACCATATGAGATAAGAGCACAGAAGGGATTGTAGAACCAACACTGTAACTATAAGGCGGGGTCATCATAAAACAAATAACCTATTGCATCAGGGCAAGGGAAAGCCTCAATTCAATAATAACAAAACAATGATTTTAAGCTCATTAGACATCTATTACTTTGGATGTGTCAAGTACTGTGAATTCAGCAATAGATACCCTGAGGGAGGTTTGAGTTTGGTAGGGTGCGCAGACATTTAAACAGGTATTTTAGTCAATGCCATGTGGCATAGCCAAAGGAGATATATGGATAGGTTGAACCTAGAAAAAAATTTCAGGATCAAGCCATGGGTCTGTCCCACTTCCTTTTTCCAGAGTGTTCACTCCCAGAGCCATTGTCTTGTGTTGACTTCCTTAATTCTTAGTATGGTGAGACAGAGGAGTTGGTATGTGAGTTAATTAATTTGAGTTGGCTTCAATTTTGTAAAGGGAAGTTTTGCTTTAATAAAAGATTATTAATGGCTAGAAAGCACGCCAAGTAAGAGAAGTTAGTAACTACCAGAAGCAAGGCACATTTTTGTGACAAGAGAGACCACACCCCAAACGCTCTCAAGTTTTATAATGTAGTCATTCTCTCCAAAGGGGGAAGCTAGCCCCCAAACCCTTCACATTTCCCACATAAATCTGTTCATACTCTATAAGCCCTCCTCCCCAATACTGGAGGATAAAGCTTCTTGTCTGAACCAGGGAGAAGAATAAATATAAAGTAGGTAAGACATTTCGAAATGCTCTGAAAGAAAATAAAAGCAGCTGAGGGGTCAGGATAGCCAGTAAATTACTCCAACCCCAAGCAAATCAACTAGTTTATGGGCACTTAAATTGGTTTAACAAAAGATCTACAAATTGCCAAAAGTTTTTCTTTTATCAAGTTTAAATGGAGACACCCAAACTGTTAGAGAACGAATCTAGATGGCTTAGAAGTGAAAATCATTGCCATTAATAGTACTTTAGAAAGAAAAATATTTCTTTTTACAAATGTGAAGAAAAGTAATCAATAGAAATGTTTAAGAAAAGGAGAGTTGGGCGGCGCCTGTGTCTCAAGGAGAAGAACATGGCCCTGGCCAAAAACTGCAAAAAAAAAAAAAAAGAAAGAAAAGAAAAGAAAGAATGGAAGACTTGCCAGGATAATTACTTCTTATTAACTAGTATAAATATCAGGGCCATAAAAACTGAACATCCCAGCGATGAAAGAAAAGCCAAGTGACTTTTTATTGGATATGACATATACAAAGTCATTCTGAGGAACCACTTTTTCCATTTGTTTTTCTCATCAGTAACCTACTCTTTGGCTTGTTTTATCAAAATACTGGGTTAGCTTTCCATTTCTCCTTACTTATACAGAATCATTATTATAGCTAACTTAATATTTAGTTTTATCTGAAAAAAATAGGAATTTTTGAGGTACATATGATCCTATTTTAAATTAACCTGTAAAAAAATTATTGTCTTCACCCCATACTCATTAATTATTATCAAATGGAAATATAAGATTTAATTTCCCTTGCATGATTTTTGGAAAGTTTAGAGTTATGTAATATCTTAATGTATCAAAAAAAGTAATATTAGCTAAAAATTTTAAATTTTTTTGAATTTTGTTTGAAAACTGTCTATGACAAAATTCTTAAAATTTAGTTACAAAAATACTCTGCCAATGAATTCATAATAAATCTGATTTAAATTTAATGCTGTCACTTTTGCAGTGAAAAATAATATCAACTGAAACAGCCTTTCAAAATGTCTTAAAACATGATTGTTTAATAAACTATAGTTACAAGAGTTATAAGCATTGTGTCATGAAGTTTTCTATCAATGTTTGTTGTCATCAAACATGAAATTTTATTTGTATGCCAGATATAAAGAAAATAACTTTTTATTTTATTCTTCATTCTTTGAGTGGCAAAAAACTACCTTAAACATGTTATTTTATATCTGAACACCTATAAACACCTTTAAGGAACAATTTATATTTAATACACTATTAATTACTACACTAGATATAAGCTTTTTGCATTGTGTTTGATTTGAAACACAAAAATATAATTTTTATTTTCTGTCTTATACTAGAAAAAGATCTTACAGAACAAAAAAAAAAATAGCAGATACTCATTTATTCCTTATAATTTTCTACCAAATAAACCTCACAGAGCTGCTTCCTGACTAGTGCATTTAAAAACATACAAATGGTCTATTTTATATAAAATGTTTAATTGTTGTAACACTATTCAATTATTGTAGGTTTTTATCCTAACAGTTTGTATCTGCAGGCTTTATATTGATATAGGCTTTATGCAGATACTTGCGATTTTAAAAAGAAAAAGTGGTGTACATGTTTCATCTCCATAGGCTTTATTTTTCTATCAGGTCACAAATCCCTTTGGATATCTGAGGACTCTGCTATCTTGCTAAAAAAAAAAAAAAGCACACATACAGCCTCCACTGAAGAAATAAAGCTGAGATGGCTTTCAGGAAAATTAAGGTTTGCTATGGAATTCTTGACAGACTTATTGTTGTCACATTCTTGCTATCATAACAAGTGTTGATTCTTACCATTCATAATATGGTACCTGAAACAATCACTACTGAAGAAAAAATACAGCCCTTATAGGAAGAGCAAGAGATTACTTCACACTGTTAACAAAGATATAAAATCTGTATCTGTCATCAAGGGCTTCGATGGCTTTGCACATGCAACAGAGAAGTTAGCACCTTCACCATTTCTAGTAAGTAGGTAGACATTTAATGAAATCAGCACTGGAGGAGTAATTCTAAAACCTCACGTCTGATATAAATGAAGTTGAAATTTAAAGAAAAAAAACCTCTCCTCTTTAAAACCAGCGGGATTTCAATATATTGGAAATCGAGGTGGCTCACCAGTCATGGAGAGGCACAATCTTCTGGTTTACATCAGAATACGTAAACTGTTTATAGAGTACAAAATGCAGGAATAACCATGTGAAAACCAGTGAGTAAAATAAAGACTAATGAAATCCATCACCTGAAATCACATGACCACACTCTAATGCAGCCCCTCACACCAGTGTCACTCTGAGGCAGCTGAGCCAACAGGACCCGCGAGCAGCTGCCCACGGAGGCACAGAGACCCTAGTGACCCCCTCCCTGGTCACTGTTACTCAAAGAGCCGCAGTCATAAAAAACAGACATGACCCTGCTAAGCCTTACACACACGCGCACACATGCACACGCTTCGTGGAGCCCCTCATCAGCCGGCTGCAAGTTGCTCTCTGCAGGCAATCAATCCAGCGAGCGCAGCGTTCGCTCTGCGGGAAGGCGTGGGGTTCCCCCGCGCAGCAGCCGCCTGAGGAAGTTGCTGCAAAGCCCGGGCGCGGCCTCCGGCCCCGCTGCCTCTAAGGTGCGGGCATCCCCCGGTGGCCCCACTCGCCCGCCGGGGGGCGGGAGGCCGCGGCGCTGCGCTGGACCAGCGGCGGCGAAGCCCCGGGGCGCCCCGCGCGTTCCCACGGCCCAGCCTCGAGCTGTGCCGCCTGCTCGGCGCGGCCCGGCGCCCACCGCGTCCTGCGCTGCTCCCCTGGGCCCCGAGCCGGCCCGGGAGAGGTCCCCTTCGCTCTCTAGCGCTCCTCCCGACGTGGCAAGCCGGCGGCGGCTTCCCGGGGCTGGGCGGCCGCGAGCGCACCGAAGGCTTCCCGGAGGGGAAGAAGGACGAGCCCAAGCCCCCGGGAGAACCCCCACAGCGCCCACTTACTTGGCGGCTTCCCACACTTTGGGGCAGCGTTTCTGGGTCTCCGGCAGCTCCGGGGCGCGCCTCGCGAATCCGCACTGCGAACACAGAAAGAGAGCGCGCGTCAGGGGCGGGAGGCGGTGGGCAAAGGCGACCCTGGAGTGGCACCTGTCGGTCCCCGCGCCACAGCACGCGCGGCCGCCGCGCTGACACTTGAGCTCACTTCGGTCCACCTGCTCAACAGGCAGGGCGGGACGCGGCGGGGCTCGGAAACCCGTGGCCCGCGTGGCTCCGAAACAATCAGTTCTCGCCTTTGTCTCTCCCGGCGTGTTTCTTTGATCATCCGCGAGGATCCCTTGCAGTGCTCTTCCCTACAGCTTCCGACTGGTCAGACCTCTCCCAGCTCTTCCCCTTGTCTGCACTGCAAGACTGAAAGGAAAGTAGAGGCCACAACGCACCATGGCGAGGTCACGCCAGGGCCCGGGTCCCCCTGCGGCTCGCAGCGCTCCCTCCCCCGCAGGTGTCCTCTGGGGCGGCTCTCCGGGCTGAGGGCGGCTCTAGCGCCCGGAAAGTGTAGGAAACTCTGTTTTGCAGCCTGCTTGTGGGAAACTGACTCCGTGCTGAGTCCCACCCACCACGGTCAGACTAGGGCCGGGAACCGGGTCCTGGTCTCCGCAGCCGCCCAATCGCCATCCGAGAAATTACTCTGGGAAACAGAGATGGAAGACAAGGGGACAAAGAAAAAGAAAGGAAAAAGGGAGGGGACTCCAGGAAAATTCTGGCCACTTAAAAACCAAAACAAACAAAAAAAAACCACATCTCCACTATGCACTGGTCTGGAAAAACTGTATTTTTCCACAGTGAAAAACTCCAGCATTTCCTCAGCATTTTCCATCTGCACGGATGGTTTTCTTGTGCTAGTTTTCATGTTGGAAGTCAGTCTCCTTGCCGATGCAATTCTTTGGCTGCAGAGATTTTGCATCTTTTGCGTAAGGTCTAGCTTCTGTTTGGTTCAGTACCTTTAGTTCTATTTGTTTGCAGTTACCCTCAGACTTAAATATATATATATATATATATATCCTGTGGTGCTTTCCACTGTCAATTCACAATTTGTCATGACTTTTGAATGATCCCTCTTCAAACCCAGGAACTTCGAGACAAATTGTTCTGCATTTATACCCCCATAAACACTCACCAAACTCACTATCTAATCTGGTTCCATTTAAGCTCATCACATTTGCAACTGTCTTTCAGCCTTGCCTATTGTGTTTGCCTCATAGCAAACTTTAATCAGAATCAGGGGAAAATACAGTGAAATAAGTCAGTAACATAAATGCAAACAGCCACAGAAACTTTTGCCTTAGCATGAGACAGTAGTTCAGAGCTGTCAGGTTGAAGTTTATGTTTCTTTCTGCAGCCTCAGAAGCTCCTCTTCCTCTACTTCTAATCCATGTTATCCTCTTATATTAGTATGGTTCCTTAAAACTTCAGCATACTTAAAACTTAAGATCTAGAAAGAAAAAAATTAAAAATATACAGTAATTCCTATTTAAAAAGAGTGGAGGGAGTCATACCATTTTTAAAAATACATTAAGTGCTATGAATATCCAGACAGAAAAGAAATACCTTCTAACAGGGAAAATACTTCATAAAGGAATAGCATTTTAGTTAGATCTTGAAAGATTGGTCATATTTGGGGAAAAGATGAAATACAGGAAAGTTTGTTTTGTTTTGTTTTGTTTTTCTGACAGAGGACAATCTGTGAGCAAGCATATAGATGTGAAAAGACATGGCACTGGTACTCAAGAAAAAAGGAGTGGTACCAGGTGGCAGAACAGAAAAGTACATAAAGAAAAGTATAGGAAGATATGATGGAAAGAGAGGTTGGGTCCAAATGCCCTAGTGCCTGTCCTCTGGTTGCCATGAATTATAGGCTTGTGTAAATATCTTTTTGTTGTTATCTTCCCCTACTGACATTACTATTCCCAATATGCCTGCCATTCTGGAATACAACTTGTTTATCCCGTATATTTCTGCCTTTACCATCCTCAGAGTTTATAGAACACAAAACACCTGGATATGTCCTACATTTAAAACCAGTAATTTGCTCCAGGAACCATTTAATTTTACCAAGGGTAAATTCTCATCTAGAGAATGTGTTATCCTCTTCCTCATATCCTATCCTTTGTATCAGGCAACAGAGTTAGGTAAAAGAAGCAACCACTCTAAGTATAAGGGTGTCTGGAACCATCAAAAGATGTTTGCAAGAGAGATTATCTAATCTGGATGTTTGATGTGCCCTAAACAAAAGTACCTAATGTTCCTTGATGTTAGGGAAGTATTATCTCTGCAGCCTAATTGTCAACAATGAACATGGTTCATAATAGGGATTCAGTAAAATGACGGAGAAAATAGATGAATACCTTACTATTTAATCATCTTCTGGGTCCATTCTTTCATCTTATAGTTAACTTGTAGGCTAAAACTCATTTTGCCTTCACTTTATTAAGAATAAGATAGTTAGGGCTCTGGCCACATACACTCGGGAAGGCAGGTTCAAATCTGGCCCCGGGCCTACTAAACAACAATGACAACTACAGCAAAAAAATTGCCAGGCATTGTGGTGGGCATTTGTGGTCCCAGCTACTTGGGAGGCTGAGGCGAGAGAATCACTTAAGCCCAAAAGTTTGAGGTTGCTGTGAGCTGTGATGCCGCAGGACTCTACCAAGGACAACATAGTGAAACTCTGCCTCAAAAAAAAAAAAAAGAATAAGATAGTTGTCATGACTATGTCACAAAAATGTTAAAAAGGTCATGTATTTAGGTGAAAGCAATCCTCCCTAGCCTTGATGGCTCACTCTGGCAAGAAGCTGGAGATATGTGTGTTTCTCCTCAAGATCCTTTGTTTTTCATGTATTCACAATCAATAGCAGTACAGAAGCATTCAATTTTAAATTAATTTCATATTTGAAAATGAAGTGGCAATGATGGAATCCTTGCTATTAAGGGTATGGTTTGCATATTAGCAATGTCTACATGCTTCCATTCTTGTTAGAAATAAAGAAATTCAGGCCCCACCCCAAACCAACTAAATCAGAACATTCATTTAGAAAATAATGATTAGGAGCGGCACCTGTGGCTCATCGAGTAGGATGCCGGCCCCATATACCGAAGGTGGCGGGTTCAAACACGGCCTTGGCTGAACTGCAAAGCAGAAAAATAGCCAGGCGTTGTGGTGGGTGCCTGTAGTTCCAGCTACTAGGGAGGCTGAGGCAAGAGAATCGCCTAAGCCCAGAAATTGGAGGTTGCTGTGAGCTGTGTGACGGCAAGTGCGATAAAGTGAGACTCTGTCTATCCAAAAAAAAAAAAAAAAAAAAATCATCAGGTGATTCCCAGATTTATTAAAATTTGGAAAGTGCTAATCTAAAATGAACTCATCAATTATGCTGAGTCTCAAAAGATTATTACTTTCTGAATCTTTCTAAATCCCCAAATTTTAGAACCAGCATCTTTATTTTTCTGGGTTACTATTGCCATGTCAGTTCAAATAAAATAAAAGGACTAATGGGTTTATCTCTTTTGACTTCATGGATCATAAAACATTCATAAGCCAAAGGCAATTAAGAGACAGAAGGAGGAAGGGAAATAGAGAAAGAAACAGCAAGAGTGTAAAACTGAGAGAAGCAGTGTGTGTGTGTGTGTGTGTGCAAAGTCAGAGGCAGAACGTTATTTTTAGCAAATAAGACACTACTTGTACTATTTACCAAAACCTGTCAAACATAAGGAAAATAAGGTAAACTTCTACCTCTTTATCACTTGATTTCCTCCTCTTCTTCTTAATATTATTATTTTCTATTTGTTTTAAAACACTTGGTTAGATACAGTTTACATTGGTAACTTGTCATAATAGAAACCATTGTAGTATTCCAAGTTGTCTCTTTAGAAATGTGGATATTTTCCTTTTTCTAAGGAAAAGATCGTATGAGGTTGAAATGATACATGTCTGGTCCTGGTACAATCATCTATAAAGCAGTCTGGACTGGAAGAGATTCTGATGGTGACGGAAGTGCCATCGAATGGAAGGCAGAATGATAGCCCTCTAATGACATGCAGATGCTAATCCACAGAACCTGTGAGTATTCTTCCACGCATGGCCAGGGGGAAGTAAGGATGCAGGTGGGATGAAGCTGCTAATCAGATAAAGTTGAGATGGAAAGATTACTCCAGATTGTCTGATGAACCCGATAGGATCCTGCCCTTATAAAAGAAAGATAAAAGCAAGAGAGTCAGTGTCAGAGTCCACGTCAAGGTGATTCGATGTAAGAAAAGTTTGAACAGAAATTGCTGGCTTTAAAATGAAAAGGAGTTTATCCACAGAATGTGTGCAGTCTCTAGAAACTAGCCACGGCTTGAAAATTGTTCCCGCAGAGAGACCCCAGAAAAAAAGACGACCTGCTGCCATCACTTAGATTTTGGAAGGCTTCTAGTGAGACTCACTCTAAACTTCTGACTTTTACAAGTATAAAATAATAAATTTGTGGGGTTTTTTGTTTGTTTGTTTGTGTGAGACAGAGCCTCAAGCTGTCCCCCTGGGTAATTCTCCTGTCTCCAACTCCCAAGTAGCTGGCACTACAGGCGCCCACCACAATGTCCAGCCATTTTTGGTTGCAGCCGTCATTGTTGTTTGGCAGACCCAGGCTGGATTCAAACCCGCCAGCTCAGATGTACGTGGCTGGTGCCTTAGCCGCTTGAGCCACAGGTGCCAAGCCTAAATATGTGCTATTTTAAGCATGAAGTTTAGGGTAAGTTGTTACAGCAGCATTAAGAAATCACAGAGATGGCTCAGTGCCCGTGAAAAGGGTGCCGGCCACATATACCAAGGCTAGAGGGTTCGAACCCAAGCCTGCTAAACAATGACAACTGCAACCAAAAGATAGCGGGACGTTGTAGTCCCAGCTACTTGGGAAACTGAGACAAGAGAATTGCTTAAGCCCAAGAGTTTGAGGTAGCTGTGAGCTGTGACACGATGGCACTCTACCGAGGGTGACATAGTGAGACTCTGTCTTAAAAAAAAGATGGAAAGAAAGGAAGAAAAGAAGGAAACAGGGAGGAAGGAAGGGAGGAAGGGAGGGAGGAAGGAAGGGAGGGAGGGAGGAAGGAAGGAAAGAAGGAAGGAGAAACTGCAGATATTTTGAGACTGAGAAGTGGGCACCAGTGTACAAATCCCTAAAAATGTGAAAGCATCTTTGGGATTGGACAGTGATAGATAGAAGCTGGAAGTATTTTGTGGAGCCAGTGTTTAAAAATCCCTAGATTTCCTTGAACATACTTTCATAAAAATATAGTTGGTAATTCTGCTAGTGAGACATCAGAAGGAAGTCAGGAGCACAGTGGAGAAAGCCAGTCCCGTCTTAGAGAATATATTGTCACGCACAGACTGCTGATACAAAGAAGGACTTTAAACGTACTATTGGCTGGGACTTAGATGGAAACGAGGAAATAATGTACACGTACATAGTATGTAGTGACAGAGAGCTTAGCTGAATCATGTCACACAAATAGGGGGACTTAACAATCTTAGATATGTAGCGGGGGAGATTTTTAAGCAAAGTGGTAAAGGTGTGGCCTAGTGTTTTTCTTGCTATTTATTATAAAATGTGAGAGAAAGAGATTGGTTGAAGGAAGAACTAGTAAGCAAGAAAGAGCCAGGGATTGACTGTTAGAAGAATCCTTATCATACTCAGATTGCAAAAGATGCTATGTCCACCTTTGTCCTGGTAAACATAATGTCTTTGTACTTTAGCAAAACTGAAAGGATTTTATCAGTTCTCCTATTTGGAAAGCCTCCTAAATATTTTGATGTAAGAAATCTCTATATTTTAATCTGTGTTAAAATAATCATTATATTGATTCATTTAGCTGTCAATAGTTAGCTCTGATAGCATTACCGAGGCACTACTATTCCATAGACTGTATATACTTTAAGAGCAAATAAAAATGATATCCTGAAGGCCCTGATATATTTAATGCTGTTTAAAAATACTACCCATAGGGATAACTTATAATTTCATTGGTTTTCAGAAAAGGAAAAAATATACATGTTGGATACAGTGACATATAAAAGAGTAAGATGAATGGGTTAGTGGCCACTGCAAAACAAATGTTAATGACACAAATTTGAAGATTTTTATTGAGTGTAACTTAGAATATTTCAGTAGATATCTCACACAAAAAAGATCTGGCCAGGATTAAAAGAGTGGTTCAGTCAAGCAAAGGTAATACCCATTAAAAAAAAATAATCAGAGTCAGAATAAGAAGAACAAAAAGACTCCATAGTTGGCAGAATGGTGCACGCCTGTATTCCCAGCTACTTGAGAAGTTGAGACATAAGGATTACTTGAGGGCAGGAGTTCCAGACCCAGGTAAACGATGATGTTGCCTATGAATAGCTGCTGCACTCCAGCCAATGGTACATAGTGGAGACCTCATTTCTTAAAAGAAAGAAAAAAAGAAAAAAAGTGTATAGAAAGATAGCTGCAGTTAAGGTCTCATTCCAAAACACTCAGTTTTCTATATTTCTTTTTTTTTTCTTTTACTTAGTTTCTTCTTACCAGACTTCAATATAATTGGCCATTTAAAGACAGACCCTATGTTGTATGAGTCTTTGCACTATGTTTTAAATGGAAAACGAATACCAGCTTCTAAAAAAGAAATTATCAAAAGAGAGATTATTGAGATCTTTGCAATAGTCCTAACATTTCAATTGTCAAGGGAGGAATATAATATTTACATTATTGGATGTTTACTGTGATCCAGGCACTGTTATAAGTACTTTACATGCACTACATTATTTGTTTCCCTTAGAAACCCTTTGAGGTAAGTATTACTGTATTGTCAGCTTTGCATGTGAGAAAATCAAGTTATGGGAGATTAAGCCTCTTTTTCAAAATGTCACAGCTTGCAAGTGGCAAAATCAGGACTCAAACTCTGGCTAATAAGCCTGGGGTATTAATCATGCTGGTCATTCTGAAAAGAGCTTGAAAATCATCCAAATAAGGATCACCAGTCCAGATTTCTTAAATCATATTTTTTGAGTGCTGGTAGGCTTCAGGAACCTGCTCTTTAACAAGCATCTGTAGATCATTCTGAGGATTGAGGATGACACTCAAACCCACTAAAAATGTCAGGGTAGTAAAACTGTCTTACTGAAGAAATCCTTGGGCAGATGTTCTCTGGTGATGCCTTTATGTAATGGGCTGGAATTCTCAACAGTAGCATGACAAACCAGTTCTAGTTTCTTTCTTTCTTTTCTTTCTTTCTTTCTTTCTTTCTTTCTTTCTTTCTTTCTTTCTTTCTTTCTTTCTTTCTTTCTTTCTTTCTCTCTCTCTTTCCTTCTTTTTGAGACAGAATCTCACTCTGTTACTTCTATTTTCTTGATTAATTTGCTTGACATTAATTTAAGTTAACAAGTGACTGGTAGCAAAGATGAGTTTTAAGAGCTTGATTTCCTCATAGAATGGTTAACTAAACAAGAGAAGTGTGCTTCTCCATTTAATCGTGCATTTATAGAGAGAAAGGAGGGGAAGGAGGAAGGGAGAGAGGAACTTTACTGAAGCAAACAGGCAAATCATTGGAAGTATATCCAATAAAGCTGCTTCTATAAGAAAATGTTACAGAAAATATGTTTAGGTAACTTTCTCCCTATTCTTCAAATGTCACAAAGGTTACCTTATTCCTTATTCCTTTCATGGCAAGACCTATGCAACATAATCATGGATCAAATGAATGTCTTTTAAAGAGTTAAAAATGAACATCTTCTATTTTGGAAAGAGGTTACATAAACAACCCCAGAGCTCCTAAAGGTGACGCTCCCACGCACCTTCCCCAATATACAGCTATCTGCTACTTCAGCAAGTCTTGAATAGCAGAGTTGAAATAGGGTTTGAAATCCCAACCTTAATAGAACATCCCTTTTAGAAGAACACATTTACTCCAAAGTAGAAGAGTTTTTAATGTGGAGATCTACGAACCCTTTTATTTTTAGAAAACATTCCAATATAACATAACCTACTGATCTATAGGAAAGAGAGAATCTTCTGTGTAGGAAGAGAAGCTTGCAACTTTTTGAAGAATGATTTAAAAAAGAAAAACAACTAAAAGTGTGCTTTAGTCACTAACGTGCTACTCTTATTTTAAAATACTATCAACAGATACATTTTTCTGCTTCTTATACAGTATTATACTTTTGTAATTTAAAACTACAAAATATGGTAAAAGAAAAATAACATGAGTCTAATTTAGCAGCCATGAGGAAAGCCAAGTAGTGTTCATGGTTCTTACACTGGATGTTGACTATCTGGATGTGTTTTATATTAATGGGCTACTGTGACTGTTATCAGAACCACCTATTGGATGATTATCCATTGTGATTTTGATTTTCACTTTGCTCCAGAAGTCAAGAGTTTTCTTTGTACTTTGCTCATAGGAGTGTTTCATACATGCTTCTTCTGCAATAAGTAAAGCACATAGATCTCAAAACTGGAAAAGGCAGCCAAGGAGATTGAGATTCTCTTAAACGATAGTTTTGCCAGACAGGGCCAAAAGCCATATCCTGAGCTGTGGTTTAAAAAAAGAATCTGATTCAAGTTTGAAAGTAAGAAAGAACTCTGTTTTGACATAAAGAAAAGGCAAATTATGAAGAGGCAGGCTTGTTGAAATCTCATTTTGTGAAAATGACAGTTATGGCTGCTGCTATCATATTTATAAAATACTTTGTTTAAAGAGTTGACAATATTACCTAAGGGAAATAGTGTTTTACCAAATCTCTTTCTTATTACTGTTTGGAGTATTCTATTTTGGTCTGATTATAAAACTAATGCAAGGGGCCTTCCCTTTCCAACATTATAAAAGATGTGAAAAGAAACTCTTCCCAGTTCTGAACACCTGAGAATGCGGGATTAAAATATAAACATGCTTTTAAGGCTTAACCAGCCTGTCTGTTCAGAAAAGGTAATGAGCTGAGACTAGAAACAGGAGAAAGAAGCATGTCACGGGTTAGCAACACTGTCACTGTTAGTTGCCCTGAGTCCATCTACCTATAACTGGTGGGCTTGACCCTGTATTATTAGGTGACCTGTACAGGGGAAATAAAACACAAAATTAGCCTTGAAAATAGAAAAAGACAACACACAAATAGACACTGTGGGTAGGAGAGAAGCCTATTCTCATATGAAGTTCCTTAACTCTGTAAGTTTTAGCTAAGAATGAAGCAGGAGAGAAAACATCTTCCCTAAGAATTTCTTATTACAGACTATACTTCTACAGTTGAGATTAGAAATGCCTATTAATTCTGTGCCTTGGAAAATCTCAAGGCAGAAACTTTATTTTAAAGTGCTCATGAGTTAAGAATGACCTTAGGAGCATGGCAGAAGCAAACACAAATCCTTGCTGGGGAAATCTACTTTAAAAATGAGCTTAAAGTAATCTCTACAGATAAGGTCACAGGAAAAATGAATCTGTAATAAGGAAGTCACCAAATACATGAAGAAAAAAGTTGCCATATGTGATAGAAAGAACTAAATATATTAAAAGGCATCCCTATCAGGACTATTAAAGTTGAAGTTATTCAAGACAGAATATGAAAGAAATATGTTTAATATATTTTAAAAAATGAAATGTAGTCATAATACAACAAAGGAACCAGAGTATGTGTATATATATATTAACCAGGTTGCAACTAAAACCAAAAACAACCTCCAGAAATTGAAAATATAATAATTGAAAAAAAAATGTTATGAATGAGCTAAATAGCAGATTAAATAAAGAGAAAATTAATGAACTAGAAAACACATTTAAAGAAATACCCGGAATTTAGACAAAGAGGTGGATGAAAATACGAAGGATAGGTCAAGATGTTTAAAGTAGAGAATAGAAATTTAGTAGGAAAACAATATTCAAAGTGACAATATCTCAGATTTTACAAATTTAGTTCAGTTACCCATTTTGTGGATAGGCCAACAATTCCAAAAAAGATAAATAAATTTTTAAAACTCCACTTATAAAAGCCTGTCACAGGGTGGCACCTGTGCCTCAGTGAGTTGGGCTCCGGCCCCATATGCCGAGGGGGATGGGTTTGAGCCTGGCCCCGCTGAATTGAAACAAAAAAATAGCAGAGCGTTGTGGCCAGCGCCTGTTGTCGCAGTTGCTCGGGAGGCTGAGATAAGAGAATCACCTGGGCCTAGGAGCTGGAGGTTGCTGTGAGCTGTGAAGCCATAGCACTCTGCCAGAGGCAACAGGAGACTCTGTCTCCAAAGGGGGGGGAAGCCTATCAGGTTCATACCTATAATTGTAGCACTCTGGGAATCTAGGGAGAGTGGATTACTTGAACTCAGAAGTTTGAGACCAGCCTAAAAAGGGTGAGATTGCATAATTTACTAAAAATACAAAAAGTAGCCGGGCATTGTGGCAGGCACCTATAGTCCCCACTGCTTGGGAGGTTGAGACAAGAGGATCTCTTAAGCTTAAGAGTATGATGACACAGCTTTCTATCCAGGACCACAGAATGAGGCTGCCTCAAATAAATAAATAAATAAATAAATAAATAAATAAATAAATAAATAAAATCCACTCATAAATACATTTAGTATAATGTTCAAATCAAAGAAGAAAGATCTTGAAAGTAACCAGAAAAAAAGTCACCACATCACCTACAATGGGTCAACAATTAAAAGGATTACAAACTCTGCTAATTACTTAACGGAAACAAACATAGAGGAAAATAGATTATTAACTTCAAAGTGCTAGAAAGTGCTGAGAGAAAAATTATTGTCAATATAAAATCTTAAATTTAGGGGTCAGAACAAGATGGTGGAATAGTGTGGTGATACTGGGGAGAAAAGACTCCAGGCACCTATTGTTTGTGGGCTCTGCCCAGAGACATCACTTCAGGGGCACAGGGATGCAGCAAGAAACTTCAGGACCCCAAGATGGAGGGAAGCAGTGGAAAAGAGGCAAATACTTGCATGCAGGCAGGGCTGGTGTGGTGGTGGCAGCAATTTACAGAGAAGACCCTCCATAAGGGGTCTATTTTTGGACCTGGGCACTTGGTTGAGTTAACTTGGGAGAGCTTGGGTTAATGAGCAAGTGATTTTCAATAGAGCCTAGGGGTCAATGCTGAGCCACTGGACAGAGCAGAGCTTTAATTATTTGGCTGCCAACTGGGTCTAGCCATTGTGGGAGACTGCCTTGCAGAACCAGCCTTCTGGATCCTAGTGCAAGGCCAGTTCTGGTGTGCCTCCTAAATAGGACAGCCATATATGGGAAAATACACATATTTCCTTTAAAAAAATTAGTTTTCCAACATTATTCCCCTAGATTTTTCTCTTTTTGTTCTTTTCTCTTGTAATTAGAACTTTTCATTGTTTCCTTCTTTAGTAATAAGGACTCATTTTTTCTAGTTTTTCTGCTTCTGTTATTCTCCCCCACAATTTATCCCTTAAAGTTTTTTGTTTGTTTTGTTTTGTTTCGATTTGTAGTATTTTTATTTTTCTTCTCTATTTGGTGGAAATGAAGTCTTGTGTCTGCTAAGGCTGGCAAATATCTCCAGACCTCAAGGGTCCCACCTAAACCATCCCACCGAAAGTTGGGATTTGTGGGTGTGGGTTAAAGTACCCTACCATGCACCATTATTATTCCTGTATTGTTCTTTCTGTTCCTCTTTCTTTTCCAATCTTCTCTTTTACTCCCTCCTTTCCTTTTACTTTTCTCTCTTTTTTTTTTTTTAAATCTTTTTTTCCTTCTTACTTTTCACTTTTCTCTTCCTTTTGGTCCTATACTGAAAGGACACTTCAATATCTTAGATTAGAGACACAGTAGCAAAGAAGATGAGGAAGTGAAAGGAAAATGTAGGGGAAGGAAATAAACAAAAAGAAAACACTCATGATGAAGAAACAGCACAAAAATCCTGGCAACATGAAAAAACATTACAGAGCAACCCCATCCCCCACCCCCACAAAGGAAACATGAGATAACTACTGAAGAGGATTCCACCTGTAAAAAAAAAAATGTTAGAAATGACAGAAGGGGAATTTAAAATACGGATGGTAAAAACAATGAGGGAAATTGCTGAGAAAGTGGATAATAATTAAAAGGAAAACCAAAAACCAAATCACATAAGAGAACAATGATATGAAGAATATAGTGGAGCTTAAGGAATTAAAGCAGTCAATAAGGGAACTTAAAGATGCAATAGAATATAGCATTAATAGATTAGACAATGTAAAAGAAAAAATCTCAGAGATAAAGGATAAAGCTCTTGAGCTAACACAGGCAGTTTAAAGAGACAGAAAAAAAGAGAGAAAGCAGAATGCTCACTGAGAGAATTATTGGACTTCATGTAGCATTCAGACATACAAATTATAGGTATCCAAGAAGGGAAAGAAGAATGCTGCAGAGGAATGAAAGCCCTTCTACAGTATATCATAAATGAAAATTTCCCAAGTATCACCAAGATTCTGACACACTTCTTTCAGAGGAATGTCAAACTCCAGGTCATCTGAACTCCAACAGCTTCTCCAAGACATATTATCATGAAACTGTACAAAGTCAAGATGAAAGATGAAATTCTACAAGCAGTGAGGAGTAAGTGCCAAATTACCTACAGGGACAAATACTTGAGGGTGACAGGAGACATCTCAAATGAAACTTTTCAAGCCAAAAGACAATTTTCAGCCCAGAATTCTATATTCTGCTAAGCTAAGCTTTAAAAATTGATGGAGAAATCAAATCTTTTACTGATATACAAACATTGAAGAAGTTTGCCACAACAAGACCAGCTCTACAGGAACTAGTCAGACCTATTTTACACACTGACCATCACAATGGGCCACCAGCAAACTGTACACCCAGAAACTAAAAGACAAAATCTAGCTTCCACAGTGATGCAAAGGATAAAACTGAGGATACAATTTCACATATAAGATGCATACAACTTCACCACACTTATCAATTCTCTCAATAAATTTTAATGGCTCAAATTCCCCACTGAAGAGGCACAGGCTAGCAGATTATATAAAAAAGCACAAGTCAGCCATTTTCTGCCTGCAGGAAACACACCTAGACTCAAAGGGAAAAAGTAAGACTCAGGACTAAGGGATAGAAAACAATATTTCAGGCAAATGGAAATCAGAACAGAGGAAGATTCACAAATTTATTTTCAGATACAAGTGGAATTAAAGCAACTGAAGTAAAAAAAAAAAAAAACAAAGGTGGACACTTCATACTGGTCAAGGGAATAATACAACAAGAAGACATTTGAATTCTAAATATTTATGTACCCAACTTAAATGCTCCCAGATTTATGAAATAGATCTTAATTAGTCTAAGCAATATTAAAGTCTCCTACTATATACACCATAATAGTAGGAGACTTTAATACTCTTCTTACAGAGCTGGACAGATCCTCTAAACAGAAACTAAACAAAGATACTAAAGGGACTTGAATGTGACCCTAGAACAACTGTGCTTAATACACATATATAGAACACACCATCCCAAAGCTAAGGAATATACCTTCTTCTCATAAACCCATGGAACATTCTCCAAAATAAACCATACCCTATGACACAAACCAAACCTCAACAAAATCATAAGAATTGAAATTATAACTTGTATTTTCTCAGACCACAGGGCAATAAGGGTGAAGCTTAATTCCAACAAAACTTTATACTCTATACAAAGGCATGGAAACTAAAAAACTTTATGCTGAATGATAGGTGGGTTAAGAAAGAGATAAAAAAGGAAATCATTAATTTCCTTGAGCATAACAACAGAAAAAACACAAGCTACCAACACCTGTGGAACACTGCAAAAGCAATCCTGTAAAGGAAATTTATTGCACTGGAAGCCTACATCTAAAATACAGAAAGAGAGCACATCAACAATCAAATGAATCATCTTAAAGAAATGGAAAAGGAAGAAAAATCCAATCCCAAACCTAGCAGAATTAAATAACTAGAATTAAATCAGAAATAAATGAAATTGAAAATGAAAGAATCATTCAGAAAATTAATGAAACAAAAAATTGGTACTTTGAAAAGGTAAATAAAATTCATAAACCATCGGACAGATTAACTAGAAATAGAAAAGTAAAATCTATAATAACATTAATGAGAAACAAAAAGGGAGAAATAACAACAAAATATCACAGAGATGTAAGAGATTCTTTGTGACCACTATCAAAAAATCTATGCCCAGAAAGTTTACAATAGGCAGGAAATGAATCAATACCTGGAATCGTACCATCTTCCTAGACTTAACCAGGAAGAAATAGATTTCTGGAACAAACCAATATCAAGTACTGAGATTATAGAAACAATAAAAAAGCTTCCAACAACAATGACAAAAAAGCCTGAGACCAGATGGCTTCACATAAGAATTCTATCACACCTTCAAAGATGAGTTTGTATGTATACTGCTGAACTTATTCCAAAACATTGAGAGGGAAATAATCTTTCCCAACATGTTCTATGAGGCAAACATCACCTTGATTTTAAAACCAGGAAAGGACCCAAGTAGAAACAATAACTACAGACCAATTTCACTAACGAATATTGATGCAAAAATACTCAACAAAATCTTAGCTAATAGATTGCTGCTACACATTAAAAAAATTATACATAATGATCATGTAGGCTTCATTCAAGGCTTTAAAGCCTGTTTTAACATATGCAAATCCATAAATGCAATACACCATATCAATAGAAGCAAAAACAAAGACCGTGTGAACCTCTTAATAGTTACAGAAAAAGCATGTGACAAAATTCAGCATCCTTTTCTAACAAGAAAACTTAAAAAAAATAGGCATAGGTGGCATATTTCTTCAGTTGATTGAAGCCAGCTATGACAAATCCATAGCTGATATCATACTGAATGGTGTAAAACCTAAAGCTTTTCCACTTAGAACTAGAACCAGATATGGATATCCACTATTGCCACTATTACTCAACACTGTGCTAGAAGTTCTAGCCAATGCAATTAGAGAAGATAAAGATATAAACGGCATCCAAATGGGAACAGAGGAAGTTAAACTCTCACTGTTTGCTGATGATATAATCTTACACCTTGAAAACCCCAGAGATCACCATAAAAAGGTTATAAAATCAATGTCCACAAATTAGTGGCCTTTGTATATGCCAATAACAGCCAAGTTGAGAAGCAAATCAGGGACACAATTCCCTTCACAGCATCTTCAAAGGAAATGAAATACTTAGGAATGCACCTCACAAAAGAAGTGAAGGATCTTTGTAAAGAGAATTATGAAACCCTAAGAAAAAATAGCAAAATACATTAACAAATGGAAGAACATACCATCCTCCTGGCTGGGAAGAATCAACATTGTAAAGTGTCTTTTCTACCCGAAGCAAACTATAAATTCAATGTAATCCCTGTTAAAATACAACATCATATTTTGAAGAACTGGAAAAATAGTACTTCATTTTGTATGGAACCAGAAAAAAATCCATATAGCCAAGGCTATTCTTAGTAATAAAAATAAACCCACAGGTATCATCCTACTAGACTATATTTCAAGTCCACAATAATCAAAACAGCATGGTATTGGCACAAAAAATAGAGACATAGACATATGGAACAGAATAAAAAACCATGAGATGAAACTAACCTCTTACAGCCACCTGATCTTTGATAAATCAAAGAAAAGCATACACTGGAGAAAAGAATCCCTATTCAACAAATGGTGCTGGGAGAACTGGATATCACATGTAAAAGATTGAAACTTGACCAACTTGTTTCATCACTTATAAACATTGACTCAAGATGGATAAAAGATTTAAATCTCAGACTTGAAATGATAAAAATCTTAGCAGAAAGTGGGGAAAACCTGTTGGTGTTGGACTGGGGAAAAACTTTATGATAAAGACTACAGTGGCCATCGCAACAACAAGAACAAAAATTAAAGATGGTACTTCGTTATGCTGAAAATCTTCTGCACTGTTAAGGACATAACAAGTAAAGCAAAAAGACAACCTTCAAAATGGAAAGAGATATTTGCAGCATGTGAATCTGACAAATAATTGATAACTAGAATCTATAGAGAACTCAAATTAATCAACAAAAAGAGAGTACACAATCCAGTCTACCACTGGGCGAGAGAGATGACCAGAACCTTTTCTGTTGAAGACAGATGAATGGCTAAGAAACATTAGCAAAAAATGCTCATTGTTCCCTAATCATCAGAGAAATGTAAATCAAAGCCACCCTAAGATATTATTTAACCTCAGTGCAAAAAGTCCACATCACAAAGTTTCAAAGCTGCAGAAGCTAGTGTGGATGTGGAGAGAAGCAAAAACTTTTACACTGCTGGTGGGTCTGCAAACTAATACAACCTTTTTGGAAGGAAATACGGAGATTCCTCCAAGAATTCAAATTAGACCTCCTATTTGATCCTGGAATCTCATTACTAGGCAACTACCCAGAAGAAAAAAATCATTTTATCATAAGGACATTTGCACTAGACTGTTTACTGCAGCTCAATTTACAACTGCCAAAATGTGAAAACAACTTAAATGCCCACCAACCCAGGAATGGATTAATAAACCATGGTATATGTATACCCTGGAATATTATTCAGCCATAAAAAGATGGAGACTTTACATCTTTTGCATTAACCTGGATAGAGTTGGAACACATTCCTCTTAGTAAAATATCATAAGAATGGAGAAACAAGAATCCAATGTACTCAATTCTAATATGAAGCCTGTAGATGATCTAGTATATACCATCATATGAGAAAAACTCAAATCAACTCAAGGTGGGGGAAAAGGGAATGAGGAAGTGGGAAGGGGAAGGTGGAAGGGAAATGGGAGTCACAGTATACGGCACACCTTTTGAGGTATGGAACACAATTATAAAGGAACTTTACCTAACAAATGCGATCAGTGTAACCTGATTCTTTGTACCCTCAATGAACTTGAAATAATAAATTAAAAAAGGAATCCTAAAAAAAAAAATTATAATTAGTAGAACTGACTTTCCAGAATTAGTGGCTGGGATGGAAAGAAGGTAATCTTACTTCGAATTTTTAAAATCAACATATGAGTTCTTATAATTAAGTTTGTGACACTGTGCCTTTTTGTTGGCAGCACTGTACAAACAACATAGTAAGCTTTAATAACCTTGGTATAGCAACATCTCACAGTTGTGTCCATATCAATGCGTGGCAGTGTCTCCCTGAGTGGTGTTCACTATTGATATTGCGTGTTTTTGTGTGCCATCATGAAAGTGTCAGAGCTTGAATTAGAGCAATGAACAAACATTTATAAATTTCTTTTTAAACTTGGCTGGAATGGAAGGGAAATCAGGGACATGTTAGGGTCAGCAAATGGGAATAATGCCATAAAAAAATGGCAATGTACAAATGGATTAAATGACTTTCAGAGGGAAGAGAAAATGTCACTGATGAAGATAGGTCAGGGTGGCTAGTAACAAACAGGAATAATGAAAATATTGCAAAAATTCATCAAACTATGCATTAAAAGTTTTGGTTGGCTATGAGAAGCATAGCAGACCAAGTAAAAATGGATTGAGAAATGTGTTGTAACTGCATTAATGATGATGCTCTATCTTCTACAGAAGCAGTTAGAAAAAAAATTTTCATTGAAAATTTTGGCCAACCCCTGATGGCTCTTGCCTTACAAACATGCACCAGGTCACACAGCACTGTCTGTGAGGGAGGTTTTAGCCAGCAAACAAATAAGTACATTGGAACACCCTCCCTACTCACCTGATCTCACCCCCAATGACTTTTTATCATTACCTGAAGACAAAAGAAATACTGAAAAGAAGAAATATTAATGACTTTCAAGATATCTAGGGTAATACACTGGTATTAATGATGGCCATTCCAGGAAAAGAGTTCCACATTGCTTTGAGGGATAGAATAGACACTGGCGTCAGTGCACAGCTTCCCCAGGGGAGTACTTTGAAAATTACTCTCCTGATATTCAGCAGTGAGGTATGTAGCACTTTTTTCCAGGAGGAGTTCACAAACTTAATTGTCAGACCACCTTTCTTCAATAATAGAATTTGTAAAGATGTACTACAAAAAGAACAATTTCTAATCAGTAGATCAAAGAGCCAAGAAAGAAGAGTGAGGGGGAAAAAAGAGGAAGCACATAACATGTCTAAGTTAAATATAAACAAAGAAACAGATTGTTATACTTTGATTATTTTTAATTTAAGCACTTCTTAGAATGAAGCAACAAGCTACAAACTAATGAGTTATTTGCAACACATAATTAAAAACAGATGAAAAAGTTTTTAAATAGTCCACATGACTTATATTTTCCTTTGACATATTCTCAGGAATTTTGGTTTCAGAGAATGTTATTTAATTGTGACTAATAGCACTTGCCAAATCACTTAATAAGTTTTTTAAAATGTATAATCTTATCAGTTTTTTGTAAAGAATGAACTACTTGCTTGTTATTATTTTTATTAAAGATTTATATTAGAAGCTTTTCCTTAGATGTGAATCTCAAATTATATTACTTTCATGGATCGTTTAAAATATCATATATGTTTATTTGGTCATTTTTATGAATACAATCCCATATATTTTGAGCTGTTCGTTTATGTTCTTTGCCCTTGACTCAGGTAGTAGTATTTTTCCAATTCCTTTGAAAGTACTCCTTGTATATTGAGAACACTCACCCAAAACATCAATATTGTGAGCCTCCAAACTGACTTCATTTTGATTAAATTAACAGAAACTATGGATTACAATGGCATTGAAGGACCAACCATGAAGACAGTAAAACTTGGAGCTGGACTGATTATTATCCTTTTCAGGCTAGTTAAAGACTATTTGCATTACAATGAGTATAAGTAGGAAAAGGAAAGAACATTATTAGGGGCTGGTCAGGTAAGGCAAGGACTTGTTTAAAATTAAAGTATGCATGCTCTGCTTTTTTTTTTTGAGGAGAAGGAGAGACATGTATTAATTTTTCCTCAAATGAAGAGGCTGGCAGAACCCCATCTCAAAAATGCCAGCATCCTCTTTCTGAACAGAAGCACAGAGCTTTTAAAGGTTCTGATTGATCCCATAATTCCTGCTTGGACTAACATGATCTTGAGGCTTCTGCTGAGATTCATCCCATCTTTGGCTAATAGGATCTTGTGACCTTCACATCAATTCCCTTGAGTTATTATCTTCTGTGGCATAAAAAGAAAAAACATTCCCCTGCTGTCCCAAACTCTGGCCTGAGGCAGGGATGTAGGTTTAGTTCTAAAAAACAAAACAAACAAAAAACAGTAAGGAAGGGAGTTTGACTTTACAATGACTCTGAAAGAGAAGGAAAATACTTTATTTAAAAATAAAAATACTTATATAGAATAATCATATACCAGGCACTTTCCCCTATAACCTGAGGAAAGATAAAAGCTATTGTCATTGTTTTCCACAAGGACACAGCAGAAAATTAAAAGCATTAAAAAATATAGTACAGAGGATGTCAGGTGGTAACAGGTGCTATGGAGAAATGTAGAGCAGAGAGGGATGGCTGGTGGGACAGGTAAAGCAAAAAAGGCAGAAAACTTCAGCTGTGCTGTCCATAAATTGTTATTTCTTAAATTTCTCAAATATATTTACATTTTGTTATTACTACCAGGTGGGATTTCTTTTCTGGCAGGAAAATAGAAACCACTCAATGCATTTCAAACAAAAAGGAATGCTAACAAAACTATTGAAAGACCTGGGGAAGAAATTTAGGGATCAAAGGAAAAACCAGTGATGTCAGCTGCCTGCAGGAGGTTCTTGGTTGAAACAAATCTCACAAGATCCTCTGCCCCTGGCAGCCCTCTGCTGCCAGAGTATAGTTTTCCAGAGGCTCCTGTGGCTCAAAGGAGTAGGGCGCCAGCCCCATATGCTGGAGGTGGTGGGTTCAAACCCAGCCCCAGCCAAAAACAAAAAACAAAACAACAGAGAATAGTTTTTCTCCGGCATGTTTATATATAGAAAGTATGTACAGAAAGCACAGGGATGATACTGAGTTGATAATAGACAATCCAATACAACAAAGTTTGAAAGAAACAATTTGTTATTGCAAATAATTAAAAGTGTATGTCCAATTAGTCCATATTTATTATTTATGATATTTATAGGAAACTGACTTTTCTTATCTAAATTATAAATAAATTCATCAGTTTTGAGTTAATTAACCAAAAGTTTGAAACATAGTGAGAGGGTGTTAGAAAAAGACCAGTTTAAATAATGATTAATAAAGACCAGTTTAAATAACTATTAATGTGGATAAGTGGATTGAGGCTGAGAGGAAAGACAGTTCTATTGCAAGTTGTTTTATGGATTATTAGGTACATTAAGTAAATTTAGAGCATCAAGAGTGACATAAAAATTAAATCAATTATATTTTATAGTTATTCATGATTTTTATTCTTTAAAACATTTATTCTGTCTTCTCATGAGGTGAACTAATGCCGTTAATGATAATGCTTAAATTTATTTATTCATTAAATCTTTCTTTCATTTGATTTAATTTTACTTTATTATTTGTATATTAACCTAACTGCTGGTGATTAAAAAGAAATGTGCTCTAATTATGTTTCTCCGGGAATTCACAGTCTAAAAGTGGAACAGAAAAATTGAAAAATAATTGTAATACGGTGATACAAATGATGTCATAGAAATGCTCAGAGTGTGATTTGGGAACCCGTGAAGGACCATGAATAGTATTGAGGAGTTGATGATGTTTGAATTAAAAATTCAGGGATATGTAGTAATATTTTAAATGAAAGTACAAACAGTTCAGTTTTACAAATTAGGAAATTAAAGCTCCGAGAGGTCAAGTAATCTTGTGAAGTATATAGGATTAGGGTAGGGATTCCTAATATCAGTATTTGTTGAATGGATGAAAGGGTGAAGAGTGATTTGAGAAAATGGCAGGAGTGTATTGTTAGAGCTACAGGGTCGTTGAAGGTCATTGATAAAATAATTGAAGAAAATAAATAACGTTTTAGTTAGAGAAAAAGAGCATGTATTAATTAAACTGCACAGCAAGCCAGGCCCTGTCCTAGGGATTACAGACACCGCGGAAAGTGCAGTATCAGCGGCTTCTTGGAAGACTCCCAGGGTCTTAATTAACTCTGTTCTCAAAAGAGGATAAGGAGAAAGCTTCTAAGAAAACACAACTATATTTAAAACCTTTAATTGTGGCTTTGTGTTATAACAATTCAGTAAATACTATTAAGAATCACCAAATATTTTATGTCTGCTTCATTCAGAAGTTTGTAATCTAAATTTGATATCAAAAATATAAGAACTCCCAGTTACTAGGGAGGCTCAGGCAAGAGAATTGCTTAAGCCCAAGAGTTTGAGGTTGCTTTGAACCATAATGCCACAGTATTCTACCGAGGGTGACAAAGTGACACTGTCAATTAAAAAAATATATATGTATACACGTATTTATATAAATACATATATGTATATTGGTCAGTTCTTGGTCAGTTCTTTTATATTATATAAAATGATTTATATTCTTATATATTATATAATTTATATTCTTTTATATTACGTAAAAGAACTGACCGAGACTTCTAAATTATTTGTATGTCTCCTACAAAACATTAATTTTAGCCTATAGGTCATGAAAAGCAAAAATACCCAAGGTCCAGGCACTTTCAAGAAGTTATCTAGTGAAATTACCTATTTTAATAATGAGAACATTTTCACCCTATTTCATATTCACTTTCCTTCTACAGTGTTTGTTTATTTTGGGAATTAAGATCAGTAAATTAAAGTAACTAGACATTTGCTGTGTTGTAGAACAATTATTACTAGATATCAAAATGTAAAATTAGTATTAAAGCTATTACATTCTAGTTTATCTTTTTGCATGAAAAGTAAGATTGATCCACTGACGAGAATATTTTTAAGACCTTTAAAGCCATGAGATAAAATATTGACATAATTGGTAATGAAAAATAATTTGACATATTTGGTAATAAACTTCAACTTGTATTTTTTTAGGGCATAAATGTGAAACTATGATTAGTGGATAAAAAATACTGGATAGGTTAGGTTACTCATAAGAATTAGAGGTCAGATCAAACACCTTGTTTCAGATGTTACTAGTTTTGTGATTTTGGACAGGCCACTTAATTTCTGTACTGAGAAAGTCATGTAAAATTAGTTTCCTATAGATATTTTAACTTTGGTTAAAAATTACATTAAGAAGAGAAGACAAAGCTAAAAAAAGCAGACAACTTTCACAGATGAAAATAAGAATTATTGAGGTAACTTCATTGAGAAATAGTATAACAAAGTATTAGATAAATAGTACTCTTAATTTAGGCTAAAAATATTTATATGACTTTCCTAAGATAATAAACTTAATATATATTTTTTCTGTAATATTTATGTCAAAAGGCTGTTTTTTCACCTACGTTTCCTGAAAGAGGCAAATAGTATTCTGATAGGATATAGTTTCAATATTTTTCATAATGTTGAGCCGATTTGAGAATATAAATTATTATAGAAAATTTTATCTGTTTACTTATAGTTATAAACCATTTTGTCATTAGAAGTAAATTTTACTTAACAACTTTGTGATGATTCTCATACTGATTATTAACTCATTGATTTATTTCATTGATTTATGAGATCAAACAGCATAAGAAGACTGTGCCAAATCTTTATAATTAGGAAAATGTTTAACAGTAATTCTTCTTATTAAAAAAGGGGTTCTATAAGGTAATAAATGTGATTGTGCTAGATTAATTCATCAGGGTATCCCTAAAGTTGTCCCTAAGTCACCATAAATCAGGAAAATGGGAAATCGTACCTAAACGCATCCTCATTTATAAAATATTTATTACAAGATTTTACAAAGAAAATTTTGCAAAGAGGTGGCCAACGTGTAGAAAACATTTTGTATACATTTTGTAAAATTTATATTGAATATTTTGTAAACAAAGTTACATTTAACTACACTTTTCCATTTTCCCTACAGATGGCAACTTTAGGGGCAGCTTTTTGGATTCCTCATATAATCAACTACCAGATCTTAAATTCCCATGACATTTTGAATAATATAATTTGGGAATGGTTAAGGGTTGATGAAGTAAAAAATTTCCTCATGACTAAATCTTTTCAGATATTGCTATTTCTCCTACCAGTCTTTTAACAGTAAAGAATAAGACTTTATACATCACTTTTAGAGAAGAAAGAAAAGTTCAAATAATAATGAATATTATGAACATTAATTCAGATAGAATCATATTTTAAATTGCACTTGTATCTCTTCTAACTACAACACTTCAGTAAAATGACAGGGCAACTATTAATTTAAATTAGTAAAATATTAATTAATATGGGATTTATAATTTAATATAAATTTTATTTGCAGTCCTTCAGTATAATTTTAGATTTTAGATTACTACAATTTTAGATTTTGCCTAATTTAACTCTGGTTTTATTTTAGAACTAAGTAGAATGAGCCTTTTTAAGTCATTGTATGAGGTAGACAATTAAGTTTGTGAATACATCCTAGAAAAAGTGCTACTTCACTACAGTCAGCTTTCAAATAAATACTCCTCTTGGCCCTCTGGTGACTGTAGTAATATTCAGTAATAATGTATATAGCACTTTTCTAGGATGAATTTGTGAACTTAGTTGTCAGGGCCTGTAGGATGGCACCTCTGATGGGCCATTCCAGAAAAAGTTCATTGCTTTGAAGGGTAGACGAGGCTCTGGAGTCAGAGTACAGCTTCCGGAAGAGGGATTAACTCAAAGGTGACTGCAGTGACATTCAGCATTGAGGTAAATAATACTTTTTCTGTAATAAGTTTGTGAATGTAAGTGTCCAACCCCACCCGTATTTTGTTGGATTCTCCTTAAGATTATTTAAATTTCTTAGTAAATTGAATGTAAATTTAATTGTCTCCAAAATTAATCTTCTACTTAACATTTTAACTTTTGTAAGGACACAATGAATGTTTTTTGTTAATTTCAGGAAAGCCATATCTCATTGGCTTATTAAGTTGTTCTCCACCTTAGTTCACTTTTTTTTTTGCATATTTACCCTCCTTTTGCCAAAAATTGATAGTAAAAATACAAGAGTACCAACATAAATGCCTATGGCTATCATGAGAAGTTTGTGTAAATGCTTATTTTAGTGGCAATAAGGCAATTATGAGAATGCTGTAACTTTTTTAGGTCATAGGGCACAAATCTCAACATAAAATGAGACAAAGTTTGTTTGCTATAATGCAAAAAGGGTGATATCTCAATTACACAAATGCTTAGGCTGTACAGATAGCAAAACTGAGTTATTTAGACCCCCAACATTCATCTTAGTCAACCAAATTTAATCAAATGAGCATTAGCTGTAAGATAATTGAAAATCTTTAGAACAGACTCCTGCCTTAGATATTTAAAAAGAGAAAAACATAAATGTCTCTAGGCCTTTTCTTAATAACTTCACTCATATTCCATTCCAGCCAAAGATAGCTGCCGGGGAATCTTAAATCCGTAGACCATCTGTTCTTTCATCTAGCTAATGAGAATCACCATATGTATTAGTTTCTTAGTGATGCTCCAATGAATTGCCACAAACTTGGTGTCTTTATGAAACAGAGTTTCTTCTCTCACAGTTCAGGAGCCCAAGACTCCAAAATCAAGACACCTGCAGGATTGATGCCTTCTGGAAGCCCTGGGGGACTCTGTTCCACACCTCTCTCTCCAATTGCTGTTAGCTATACTTGGTAGCTGCATCCTCTGAGCTCTGCCTCCACCTTCAGAAGCTCCTCCCTCTTCCCTCCAGAGGCTTCTCCCTTTGTTTCATACAAACTCTCATTAAATTCAGGGCCCACCCTAATCCAGGATGATCTCATCTCTAGATCCTAACCTTAATCACACCTGCAGAGATCCTTGTGACAAATAAGGCTACATTATGATGTTCCTGGTGGATATATTTTGGGGAGCCATAATCCAAGACATTGTACAATAGTTGTAAACAATGGAACAGTTTTTATCTAAACTCCATTTTGCATGAAGTTTTGGCAAAGGGGTTTAGGACTATCTTCTCAGAAGCACATTGAGAATTATGTCATTTGGAACATTTGTGGTCTCACAAAATTAGCCTTTCATTTGTCCCATACCCAGAAAAATGGAAATAAAACCAATTCATCATCTTTTCCTTTTCCCTGGTCTTAAGTTGCCTTTGATTGAAAAGTCAGTCTCTTCTCAGTAAGGCTAATCTTATAGAGTCTCATTATTTTAAAGAAATTAATCAGCTACAAATAAACGATGGCATGATGGTTAACTTTTTGTGTCCACCTGCCTGGGGAAAAGGATGCCAAGATAGCTGGTAAAACATTTCTGGGTGTGTCTGTGAGGGTGTTTCTAGAAGAGATCAGCATTTAAATTGGTAGACTGAGTAAAGAAGATCTCTCTTACCAGTGTGAGTATGTGTCCTGCAATCCTTTGAAGGCATGAATAGAACACAGAGACAGAGGAAGGGGAAATTCACTTTCTTGGCTTGCCCTGGACCATCTATCTTTTCCCTTCCTTTGAATGTTAGAGCTCCTTTGTTTTTGCTTCTGTTAATGTAATGAATTAAATTTATGGATTTACATATATCAAGCCAGTCTTGCATCCCTAAGATAAAGCACACCTGATGGTGATGTACTTTTTTTTTAATGTGTAGCTGTATTCTGTTTGCTAGAATTTTATTGAATATTTTTGTGTCAATATTCATTAATGATATTGGTCTATAGTTTTTGTTTGTTGGATCCTTTTCTGGTTTTGGCATCAGGGTGACATTTTCTTTGTAGAAGGAGTTGGAGATGGTTCCTCAAGCCTCAATTCCTCAATTGCCAAGATGTGGAACCCAAGTGCCCATCAACAAACACATGAATAAATTAATAAACTATTGTACAAGCCTATCATGGAATATTATTCAGCCATAAAAAGATGGCACCTTTACATCTTTTGAATTTACCTGGTTGGAGCTGAAGAACATTCTCCTTAGTAAAGTATTACAAGAATCAAAAAGCAAATACCTGAAGCACTCAATACTAGTTTGAAACTAATAGATGAATAACTATGTGCCCACAGAGAGAAATACTGAATTAAATTCAAGGGTATAGAAAGGAGGAGGAGGAAGGTGGGAGAAGAAGAGGAGAAAAGGGGTTGGTGAGCTCTCACCTAATAGGCACAATGTAAGGGTATATGGCACTCTTGCTGGGTGAAGGGCTCAAGTACCACTTGGACTTTACCTAGCAAATGCAAACAATGTAACATAATGGTTTGTACCCTCATATTAAACTGAAAAAAAAAATATATCAGAGCTCCCGTTCTTTAGGCTTTCAACTCACAGTCACACCATCACCCACTTCCCTCCTTTAGTAAGCTTGGAGTCAAAAAGTTGAAAAAATAACTAAGAAGGTTACAACATGAAAAAAGTTAGAGTAAGCTAAATTTAAGTTATTATTGAAGAAAGAAAAATATTTTAAAAATAAATTTAGTGTAGATTAAGAGCTCAGGGTATGTAAATTCTACCATAGTGTACAGTCATGTCCTAGGCTTTCATGTTCACTCACCTCTCACTCACTAAGTCACCCAGAGCAACTTTTGGTCCTGCAAACTTCATTCATGATTAAGTGTACCATTTTTTAAAATCTTTTATGTTGTATTGTTACTTTCCTTTTCTACATGTAGATACACAAATTCTTACCATTATGTTGCAGTTGCTTATCATATTCAGGACAGTAACATACTGTACTGGTTTAAAGCCTAGGAGGTTTAGTTTAATCCTGGGAGGAGTAGATTAATCTGAAAGACAACATATCTCCTTTTTCAGATGCAATATAACTGATATCTTCCTATCAAGAAAAACATAAAGGCACTATCTGATAAAGACGTGTGCCCAAAGCATAAATTTTGAAGAAGACTATCGGCAATTTTATAATGAATTAAACGTAATAATACAATGTTGGTATATTATAAAGATAAATCTAAGAATTTTCCAGTAGAAATTTAGTCATAGAGTCTACTGCATAATAGAAGCAGAAATAGATAAGAAATTGACTAAAGCTTGTGAAATTATACCAGTTATATTTATATTTCCAATTGTTGCTACTATTAAATAAACTTTTATTTAATGCTAGAACAGGTTTAGATTTCAGAAAATTACCAAAGACACTACAGAGTTCTGATAGATAGCCTACACCAATTTCTCCTATTATTTATATTTTACATCAATGCCCTATATTTGATATAATGAATGAGGTAATAACAACACATTCTTATTAGCAAATGGTTATAAATTAATGGGATCTTTGTGGCCTTTACAAAGCCTACCCTTTCTCATATTCCAGAATACTTCATTATGTTTAGTAGTGTTTTTAATTTCCTTTTGGTTGTGACAATTTCTCAAACTTTCCTTCCTTTAATCACCTTGACACTTTCAGGAAATACTGGCCAAGTGTTCTGTACAATGTTTGCCAGTGTTGGTTTGTTTGATGTGCTACTCAGGATTAGACTGAGGATTATGTGTTTTTTGGAGGTAAAGTGCATCTTCTGGCATCATATCAAAGGTTCATACTGTCAATATGTCTTAACCTCTGTTGATGCTAATCTTGATCATTTGGCTGACCTAGTTTTCAACAGGATTCTCCAAGGAAAAGTTACTCTTCTTCCCTCTTTCCATACTGTAGACTGTAGTTTGTAAAGAAATCAAAATGTTTAGCCCACTTTTAAGGAGCGAGGAATTATGCTGCACTTCCTTGAGGCTGGAGTATCTACATTAATTATATAAAATTTTTCCTTGCGAGAATTTATAGTTTCTCCTCTATTTATGCACTTATTATATCAAATATTTATATCTGCATGGACTCATGCATATAAATTTTATATTTGGGGTTATAGACCAATGCTGCTTTACTAATTTTAGATTTTGTGTTACATTTTATTTTATCTTCATTAAATTTCTGTAGATCATATTTTTAAAAATTTCATCAGATTTAGGGGTTACTAGTGTTTCCAGTTACATGGATGAATTATATCACACTGAAGTCAGGGCTTTTAGCATACCTGTCATCAGAAGAACAATTGTACCTAATCGGTAGATTTTTATCAGTTGAGCTTCTCCATTCCTTCTTATTTTATTTATTTATTAATTTTTGTGTTAAGCTGGCCTGGTCAGGTTTGAACCTGCCACCCCTAGTGCACAGAGCTGGCACTCAAATCACTGAGCTACAGGTGCCCAGGCCTATCCCTTCTTACTTTTTAATGTCCGTTGTATGATTTTATGACCACATATACCTCTTGTTTAGCCCCCGAGTATTATAAGTGAGTACATGTGGTATCTGTTTTTCCATTCCTGAGATACTTCACTTAAGATACGGTTCTCCAGTTCCATCCAAGCTGCTGCAAAAGACATTATTTCATTCCTTTGTATGGCTGAGCAGTATTCCCTAGCTTGTGTGTGTAAGTGTGTATGAGTGTGTGTGTGTGTACCACATTTTCTTCATCCATTCATCAGCTTAGGGACACTTGATTTGATTCCATATGTCTATTTTATAAAATGACTTCATTTCCTTTGCATAGTACATAGTAGTGAGATTGCTGGTGGATCTACTTTTAAAATAATGACTCTTCATACTGATTTCCATGGAGGTTGTGATAGATACATCTATAAGTATTCCCTTTTCAACTGCATCTCCATCAACATCTATTGTTTTTTAACTTTTTAATAAGGCTATTCTGACAGGGTTAAGGAGGCATCTCATTGTGATTTTAATTTCCATTTCAAGATTAGTGATGTTTAGCATATTTTCATATGTTTGCTGGACATTTATTTCTATTCTTTTGGAAGCAAAACTTGTTAATATCTTTTGTCAAATTTTTGATGGATTTATTTGTTTTTATTCTTGTTTAGTCTACAAAGTTCTTTGTAGATTCGGGATATTAGTTCTTTCTTGGATGTATACATTGCTAAATTTTTCTCCCATTCTTTAGGTTTTCTATTTACTCTGTTGATTATTTCCTCAGCTGAGCAGAATTTTTTTAGTTTAACTAAGTCCCATTTATTTATTTTTGTTGTTGTTATGTTGGCTTTGGGGGATTTATTCACCAATTCTTTGCCTAGGACAATATCAAGAAGATTTTGTCCTATGTTACTTTCTGTTAATAGAATTTTTGTGGTTTCAGGTCTTATATTTAAGTTTCTAATCCATCTTCAGTCAATGTTTGTTTAGAGTGAGAGATAGTGCTCTAGTTTCATTCTTCTGCTTGTCGCTATCCAATTTTCTAAAGATCTTTTATCGAACAGGGCTTCCTTTCCCTGTATATTTTTGTCACCTTTGTCAAAAAATCAATGGCTATAGTTGTATTGCTTTATTTCTGGCTTTTGTATTTTGTTCCTTTGGTCTACGAGTCTACCTTGATACCAGTACCGTGGTGTTCTGTTACTGTAGCCTTATGTATAATTCGATGTCAGGCAATGTGATATCTAGATTTGTTCTTTTTGCATAAGATTGGTTTGGCTAGATGGCGGTCTGTAGCCAGCTTTCTGCAGACGCTCCTGTCCAGAAAGAGAGTTAAAGGACAGAAATTTATCGAGAAAGCCAATGGTTTGGAGCTGAGCCAAGAGACAAGGTCAAGGAACGCACATCAACCCTGCTGGAGCGACCTGCGACCCCAAGGATACAAATAAAAGGTACAGAGCACATCACCAAGCGGAGGGGAGTCCCCTCCCCCAAGAGAACAGCTCGCAGTACATGCCATACCCCCATACAAAAAAGTGAGTGGAGTTCAGATGTCCTCCCACTCTACCCCACAGGAGAGACCCTCTAAAAACCGGACCTCCTTCCCCTGTGCTGCGGCACTCTCCTGCCAGGCATAAAGCTGTATAAAGCTGTATAAAACTGTATATATTCTCTACCTGCAAGTTGGAACTCCCAGCACTCCCCTCCACTCTCACCCTGAGGTCTGGAGGTCTCTCCCCCACGGAGTCCAGATTCTTGAACACTTTCTTGAGGGGTGTGGACAGGGCGTGGTTTGCCGCTGGTCTGTGCCCTTCTCCTGGCTTGGGAGCGGTGAGAGAGTAAGCAGAAAAGTGGCTGGCCGGCTGGCTTTGCTAAATTTCGGCCACACCTGACCCTCAGGGGATGACAGCAGAGACAAAGGGCTGAAGCTCACAGATTAAGTCAGGACTATTAGCAGCCCAGGGTATCCTCCACAGGGCAGAAATTCTGCGAACTTGTTCTGTTCTATCAGCTTTTTCATCTACTTTACATCAATCAGGGACAGGGCTGGAACTGAGTGAATCGCCCCAGCACCCATCAAGTACCCAGGTTGTTAGGCCTCACCTTCCCCCCTGCCAACACCGACACAACCGGTGAACTGGCTGAGGAGCCACAGAGCCCTGTGTGACCTAGGCAGGCGCAAACCTCTAGAGCATCTGCTCATTGGAGGGAAATGGACCACAGCCCGGCAGGGTTACCAGAGACTGGGTGCGACAGAGGGGCAAGGTGGGGAAAGAGGCATCAACCTTCCCAGGCTAATTTACTGGCTGGGAGGCCCTCCTGAGCCCACAGAACACTGGAGTGAGTTATACTAAAGCTGCCAGCAGACTTCAGCTTTCTAGTCGCCAGAGAGTTTTCAACTCTTTGATTTGAGGTTGATACTGGCTGGGACAATTGATTGGGTACCTCTTTAACTGGGCCAATCACGCAAGGACTTTCCAACATTGTACACTGGGTGTGTGGTAGTGGGAAGGTTTGATTTTCCTTTCCAAGTGTTGTGGAATTGTTTCCAAGTATTGTGGAATTGTTTCCAAGTATTGTGGGAGAATACTCGCAGAAGGGCTGCTTTGCTTAACCTGCCTTCAGGGGATGAAAGCTGAGACAAAGGGCTGGAACTCACAGACAGAGTAAAACCCATTTGCAGCCCCAGTCTGATCAGGGAAAATAGCCTTGACAGAAATAAATTCTGCGAACTTGTTCTCTTCCAGCAGCAACATCACTCAGGGACAGGGCTGGAACTGAGTGAAATGCCCCAGCCCCTGTTAAGTGCCCAGGTTGCCAGGCCCCACCTCCCCCTGCCAAACAGTGACAGGGAGTAGCAGACTGGTTGTGGAGTTCTGAAATAGCATCAACCATACAAAATCTCCCTAAAAAGAAAAGCCCGGGACCAGATGGCGTCATGTAAGAATTCTACCAAACCTTTAAAGACGAACTAGTAACTATATTATTCAACCTTTTCCAAAATATAGAAAAAGATGGAATACTACCCAATACATTCTATGAAGTGAATATCACCTAGATCCCTAAACCAGGAAAAGATCCAACAAGAAAAGAAAACTACAGACCAATATCACTGATGAATATTGATGAAAAAATATTCAATAAGATCCTAACAAACAGGATTCAGCAACACATCAAACAAATTATACGCCACAACCAAGTGGGCTTTATCCCAGGATCCCAAGGCTGGTTCAATATATGTAAATCCATAAATATAATTCAGCACATAAACAAATTAAAAAACAAAGACCATATGATTCTCTCCATTGATGCAGAGAAAGCTTTTGATAACATCCAGCATCCCTTCGTGATTAGAACACTTAAGAAAATTGGCATAGAAGGGCCATTTCTTAAACTAATAGAGGCCATCTACAGCAAACCCACAGCCAATATTGTATTGAATGGAGTTAAATTGAAGGCATTTCCACTTAGTTCAGGAACCAGGCAAGGTTGCCCATTGTCTCCATTGCTCTTCAACATTATAATTGAAGTTCTAGCCATTGCAATTAGGGAAGAAAAGGCGATCAAGGGCATCCACATAGGATCAGAAGAGATTAAACTTTCACTCTTCGCAGATGACATGATTGTATATCTGGAAAACACCAAGGATTCTACTATGAAAC
>CAUYON010015863.1:0-10274 GCA_963573935.1 Arctocebus calabarensis | reverse complement strand
CCAGAGATGTTGGCGCGGATGTGGAGAAAAGGGAACACTTCTACATTGCTGGTGGGAATGTAAACTAATACATCCATTTTGGAAAGACGTTTGGAGAATACTCAAAGATCTAAAAATAGACTTGCCATTTGACCCTATAATCCCTTTACTGGGTATATACTCAGATGACCAAAAATCACAGTACAACAAAGATATCTGTACCAGATTGTTTATTGCAGCCCAATTCATAATAGCTAAGTCATGGAAGAAGCCCAAGAGCCCATCGATCCACGAATGGATTAATAAACTGTGGTACATGTATACCATGGAATATTATGCAGCCTTAAAGAAAGATGTTGACTTTTCCTCTTTCATATTTACATGGATGGAGCTGGAACATGTTCTCCTTAGCAAAGTATCTCTAGAATGGAAGACAAAGTATCCAATTTATACACCCCTAATATGAGACAAATTCTTTATCGTTCAAGTGAAGGCTACAACCCATTTATTGTACAGGAAGACGGGGAAAGGGGAGAGGGAGGGAAGGGAAGGGCAAGAGTAGGGGGAGATGGGACAAAGGGTGAGATCACATGTGTGGTACATATTTGAAGGGTCAGGAGAAAACTTCTAAATACGGATCAAAAATATTTTCACATAGTAAATGAGAAAATCTTATGAATGTTATGTCAATCAGGTTGATAAAAATATCTCAGATTGCATGTGAAGCCCGCATACTGTACCCTATGATTGAACTAATGTAAATAGCTATGATTCAATAATTTAAAAAAAAGATAATTTGTAATATAATCATATAATTTCTATGACAACTGCTTCTTGTCTTTGGTCTTACGTCTTCTGGCTGCAAAAGATCCCAAAGTGTTATTTATTCCATCTCTGGTCCAGTATTTTATAAGGAGTTAGCAAACTTTTTCTGGAAAGGGACAGACAGTAATTTAGGATATGCAAGCTATATGGAGATATAAGGTCTCTGTGGCAAATAGTTTGCTTTTATTTTTCTTTTACAACCCTTTAAAATGCAAAGACAATCTTAGCTCAAAGGTCTTACAAAAACAGGCTGCTGGCAAGATTTGTTTAGTGAGCTATAGTGTGTTGACCTCTATTTGAAATAATAACATTCACACTTAATCACTCAAAAAATTGTCATTGTCAGTATCACCATCTCCTTGTCAACACCTTTGCAGAAGGTAATCTCTTTCTTGCAAGTGAAATCTATTCCTTCCCAACGAAAATCCAGACATCCTATAACCACTTAGAAAATCCATGTACCAGTGTCCATAAAATGGCTCTGGTATAGCTAGTTACATGTAAAGTATGTCATATATATGATAGACTTATTATATTTATATAGTCCTTTATATGGCCCTAAATGTGGTCCTGATATAATTATTTCAGGTTGTGGTTTAACCAGCACATACAATCTAGCTTTTAGACACTAATTAATGCAGCTTAGGTTATTAATAACTTCGTAAAATGGTCATTAATATTAACATAATCTAAAATCACTAAATTTCTTTTCTATTTGATATTTCTATGATCCATTTTCACCATGCTGTTCTTATATAATTACCTTTTTATACTCAACTGCAATACTTTATTTTTGCTCTTATTTTAACCTACCAGTTTCTTTAGAGACTGAGGTTGTCAACCAACCTATTCACCATTCTTCCCATCATCCTAAAATCTGTAAATCTGCTGTTTTCTTAAGTTCTCTAATAAATGTCTAGAATATACTGGAGTAAAAATAAAGCCGTATGATGTGACAGGCACCAATTCACTAATCTGCATGCTCAATCTACAAACTTGCCTAACTATAACATCATTTGATCCATACATCTGTATTTCTTCCGTAAGGATACCATCAGAGACAAATGCCTATATACCTACCTCACTTCCCTGATTCACTGCTATAAGTATAAGCCGATTTTTTACTAACTCAAGTATACCTGCCTTAGGATGGTTCTTAACACTGAGTGGTCTTCTTTCTCCCCCACATTCACTCATCCACATGATCAAGTAAATGTTACCTTTTTAAATATCTGCATTCTAATACCAAGAGCTATATTTGTATTCATATCATATAGACTCAACAGGAGTGCTATCATTCCCAAGCAGGAGATAAACAGTTCTGGCAGGCACCAAAAAAAAAGAAAAAAAATATACACACACACACACACACACACATATATATTTGTATATATGTATATTTGCATAAATATATGTATATATATTTAAATAAAAATTTAAATGGTTGGGGCACTCCAAAGTCTATAGTATATAAACAGATATACTGTATATCTGTGATGCTAAAATGTCATGAAGGGGTAAGGATGATTAGGGGAGGACTTATAATAAAAATAAAGTTGAGAAACACTGTATAAAGTGGTCCTGCTGCTTGCTTGTAAGAGTAATCCCATATTAGCTTACATTCTGAGAAAGTTCCATATTAACACTTAAGACAATTCTAAGTCTGCCTACTCAGAAGCTGTTGTTAAACACGAGAATGTACACCCTATTTTAACTGTACTTTTAGAAGTCTTTAAAAACCTTACTATCTACAAGAATGTCTTTTTCTCTGTGCTTACTCTTTTTAGATCTCTCTACTGTAGCATTTTGTATTAAAATACAAAATACTCCTCAATAAAGTCGCTACTCTTGGTCCTTTATTCCATTACTGTGCTTTTCTCTCACTTGTACTTGGTAGGCTGGCTTTGAATCAAAGTAATAGCTCACCATTACTTGCAGCCACTTTCTCTAGTATCAAAATTACATTACCAAAAAGCAGTAGGTCTTACTCTGAAATCCCCTACATATTAGGAATTGAAAGCAGATCCAGTGAAAGCCACAAAGAGCTGGCAGACTGCCTTCTGTGTAATTTGAACTAGAATGTTAGTGATTTTGAGAAAACAATTTTCTGCCTAAGTAGAAGATGAATGACTCAGGAATTCCAAAAGTGTGGCCCATAACAAGATAAATATAGAAGTTAAGAGTAAAGATTTAGAAATTTTTATAGCAACTTGACATTGGCAAAACATTTTTAGTGTGTTTTACAAAGGCACCAATCCGGATATAAGAGACTGAAGGAAAAACCCCAAATCTTGACCCTTTGCTACAGGTTAACACCAGGAAATAAGAACATAGCAGTTTGGGGTTGCAAAAAACTAGATATAATCCAAACATCCACCAATAATAAAATAGAAAATTTTGGTATATTCATACAATGGAATTTAGCAGTGAAAATGAAGCATCACTACACACTATTTAGACGAATCCCAGAAACATGTTGAACAAGAAAAACAAATCACAGAGTGATGCACACAGTATAATTTCACTCACATATAAGGAAATATATATTGAGATATTTAAACCACCTTTTATAATTCAATAAAGGGGTGCAAGGCAAGAACTGGGATAAGGGCCTAAAACTCTGAGAAGGCTTCCAGGTAGATAAAAATAGTGATAATAATCAGCCACTGTCCCCTTATTTGCCTGGTAATAATCAGTCATTGTCCCCTTGTTTACTTCTCTGTAATTGCAACTCTGGAGTATAATAGCTGGTGGTCATAAAGATTCTTATCTTTCTCCATAGATAACATCACCTTTTTGCAACCTAAGGTAGTTTCTAAGGTATCTTCCAGGCCCCACATTCCAGTGGACTGGCTAAACCATCCATACCAGCGGCCCATACTAAGAAACTGACTCAACTAGAATTATGACCCCAACCCAGGAACTGAAGCAACACAAGGCGATTTCTACACCCTTATATTATTTTCCCCCAAACCTACCCAATGAGCAAATTCAGTTGCCCAATCCTTTGCCCACCAAACTATCCTTAAAAACCCTGTCTCCCTAATTTCTGGCGAGGTGTACCTGAGAAATTCCTCCTGTCTCTCTAGACAGTGGAATTAAACACTCTCTTCCTTTGTAATCCTGACTGTCTCACTACTGGCTCTTTTCTGTGCAGTGGGCAATAAAACAATGTACTTTTTAGCAACATATATATATGGGAAACTATATGGAAATTCAGGATGATTATCTCTAAAGGAAACTAGAAGAGAACTGATTCTAGGAATGGCATACAGGGAATTTCAATGTTAATGATAATGTTCACAGTTAATAGAAATGTTCAAAGTTAATAGTAATGGTCAGTAAATGGTGTTTGTTTCTTTAGTCTCTATACTTTCTGCAGATTTCATAAATATTTATTCAGCTTTAACAGAAAGTTAAGATACATTTAGGAAGGTAAAGACGTAGACACAGTGAATGACCAGAGAAAAGTTCTTTGAAAAATTGTACTATAGGATTTCTGAAGCAAGATGGTGACCGAGCAACAGCTTCCTTGCAACTGGGCATGGTGAATATGGGGAAAGAAGACTCCAGGCATCTCTGGCTGGTGGGAGCTGCCCAGAAATATCCCTTTGGGGACATAGGAAGTCAGCGTGAGACATCAAAGCAGTGGAGAACTGGCAAGTGGTTGCATGTGTTTGTTTGGTCTAATCCCACCGGCAGCTGTAAGTACAGCAGCAGTGAGATTGCAAACTACAAAGGCATTACCGGTCAGCTGCTTTGGTTTTTTGGACTTGGCACTCAGTTGAACTACCTTGGGAGGACTTGGGCAAGACTGCAGAGGACTTTAAGCATTGTCTAGGGCCCCAGATACTGAGCAAGAGACTTCTTGCTCTTTAATCTTCTGATCCTTCTAGTCCTGTACCAAAAGGAATCATAGAAAACCTAGTCCAGAGGCATGGCAACTTAAAGAGCAAGAGGAAATGAAAGGAAAATTAGGGCAAGGAAACAGATAAAAGAAATCACTCATGAGGAAGAATCAGCAGAAAAATCCTAGTAACATGAAAAACCAGTCCAGAGCAATCCCCACAAAGGACTGTGAGGTAGCTACTGCAGAGGATTCCACATATAAAGAAATGTTAGAAATGACAGAAAGGGAATTTAGAATACAGATATGAAAACAATAAAGGAAATGATGGAAACAATGAAGGAAACTTCTGATAAAGTAGAAAATAACCAAAAGGAAATAAAAAAACAGAATCAAATAAGAGGTGAACGATATGAAGAATACAGAAAGGATATAGCAGAACTGAAGGAACTGAAGCAGTCAATTAGGGAACTTAAAGATGCAATAGAAAGAAAGTATCAACAACAGATTAGATCATGCAAAAGAAAGAATCTCAGAGGTAGAAGACAAACCTCTTGAGATAACTCAGATAAAGAGGCAGAAAAGAAGACAGAGAAAGCAGAACGTTCACTAACAGAATATGGGACTTTGTGAAGCATTCAAACATACGAGTTATAGGTATTCCAGAAGGAGAAGAAGAATGCCCCAGGGGAACAGAAGCCATACTAGACAATGTTATAAATGAAAATTTCCCAAATAACGCCAAAGATTCTGCCACAGTCCTTTCAGAGGGATATCAGATCCCAGGTTGCCTCAGACTCTAATAGAGCTTTGCCAAGACACATTGTGATGAACCTGTCCAAAGTCAAGACAAAAGAAAGATTCTTCAAGCTGCTAGAAGTAAGCCCTATGGGGGCAAATCCATCAGAGTGACTGCAGATTCTCTAATAAAACTTTCCAAGCAAGAAGACAATGGTCATCCACCTTTAATCTACTTAAACAGAACAATCGCCAACCCAGAATTCTATATCCTGCAAAGCAAAGCTTTAAAATTGACAGAGAAATCAAATCATTTACTGATATACAAACATTGAGGAAATTCGTCTCAACAAAACCAGCTCTACAGGAAATATATCAACCTGTTCTACACACTAACCATCACAATGGATCAACAGCAAAGTAAGATCTCAGAAATTAAAGAACAGAACCTAACTTCCACACTGATGCAAAAGATAAAACTAAGCAATGGACTCTCACAAAATAAGATGAATGGAACACTACCACACTTATCAATTACCTCAATATTTGTTAATGGCTTGAATTCCCCACTAAAGAGGCATAGATTGACTGGAT
Source organism: Arctocebus calabarensis (assembly GCA_963573935.1). Lineage (NCBI taxonomy): Eukaryota > Metazoa > Chordata > Mammalia > Primates > Lorisidae > Arctocebus > Arctocebus calabarensis. The sequence continues at coordinate 4,291 of CAUYON010015863.1, read as the reverse complement.
TAAAAAACACAAGCCATCCATTTGTTGCCTGCAGGAAAAACATTTAGCTTCAAAAGACAAATCAAAACTCTGAGTTAAGGATTGAAGAACAATTTTTCAGGCAAACGGAATTCAGAAGAAAAGAGGAGTAGCAATCTTACTTTCAGATACATGTGGATTTAAAGCAACTAAAGACAAAGATGGTCACTTTATTTTGGTCAAGGGAAGAATACACAAGATGACGTTTCAATTCTAAATATTTATGCACCCAATTTAAATGCTCCCAGATTCCTTTCTTTTTTTTAATGCCATGATACAATGTATAATGATCAAATTACAGTAGTTGGAGTACACATCTCCTCAAGAATTTATTATTTCTTTGTGTTAGGAACATTGTTATTCTACTTAATTTTAAATATAAAATATTGTTAGTTTTTGTCACCATTTTGTGCTACCAAATAATAGGTCTATTTTATTGTGTCTCGCTGCACTTTTGCATCTATTAATCTTTCCAATTTTTTCCCTCCTCCCTGCTACACTTCCCAGCCTCGACTGAATTCAGCACAACCATCAGTCTATTTTCTTTTTAACAAGTGAACAGTTTATTAAGAATTAAACAAAGGTATGATGTGATACAGTACAAGTGAGACGCTCAAGATTGTTATAATAGTACTATGCACATAAAAACTTAAATTTCACCTAAAAAATGCTCCCAGATTCTTGAAGTAGACCTTATTCAGTCTGAGCAATATGATATCTTATAATACCATAATAACAGGGGACTTTAACACTCCTTTTATAGAGGTGGACAGAACCTCTAAACAGAAACTAAACAGATGTAAGGGGCTTAAATGAGACCCTAGAAAAACAGTGCTTGATAGATGCATATAGAACACTCCATCCCAAAGATAAAGAATATACATTCTTCTCATCACCCCATGGCACATTCTCCAAAATTGATCATATCCTAGGACACAAAACAAACCTCAACAAAATCAAAAGAATTGAAATTTTACCTCGTATTTTCTCAGATCACAAGGCACTAAAGGTGGAACTCAACTCCAACAAAAACGTTCAACCACACACAAAGGTGTGGAAATTAAACAACCTTCTGTTGAATGACAGTTGGGTGCAGGAGGAAATAAAACAGGAAATTATTAACTTCCTTGAGCAAAGCAACAAGGAAGACACAAGCTACCAAAACCTGTGGGATACTGCAAAAGCAGTTCTGAGAGGAAAATTTATTGCATTAGATGCCTACATTCAAAAAAACAGAAAGAGAGTGCATCAACAAACTCACAAGCCATCTGATGGAATTGGAAAAAGAATAATAATCTAAGCCTAAATCCAGCAGAAGAAAAAAATATCCAAACTGAAATCAGAGATCAATGAATTTGAAACCAAAAGAATCATTCAGAAAATTAATGAAACAAGGGGCAGCGCCTGTGACTCAAGGGCACCAGCCCCATATGCCGGAGGTGGTGGGTTCAAACCCAGCTCTGGCCAAAAACTGCAAAAAAAAAAAAAAAAAGAAAGAAAAAAAATTAATTAAACAAGGAGTTGGTTTCTTGAAAAAACAAATAAAATAGATCAACCTTTGGCCAGACTAACTAGAAATAAAAAAGTAAAATCTCTAGCAACCTCAATCAGAAATGATAAAGAAGAAATAACGACTGATGCCACAGAGATACAAGAGATCATCTCTGAATACTTCTAGAAACTCTATGTCCAGAAATTTGACAATGTAAAAGAAATGGATCAATTTGGAATCAATCCCTCTCCCTACACTTAGCCAGGAAGAAATAGAGCTCCTGAACAGACCAATTTCAAGCACTGAGATTACACAAACAATAAAAAATCTACCAACCAAAAAATGCCCTGGTCCAGATGACTTCACACCAGAATTCTATCAAACCTTCAAGGAAGAGCTTATTCTCATACTACAAAAATTATTCCAAAAATTTGAAGAGCAAGGAATCTTCCCCAACATGTTCTACAAAGCAAACATCACCCTGATACCAAAACCAGGAAAAGACCCAACTAAAAAGGAGACTGTCAGACCAATTTCACTCATGAATATAAATGCAAAAATTCTCCACAAAATCCTAGCCAAAAGGTTACAGCTTATCATCAAAAAAGTCATACATCATGATCAATTAGGTTTCATCCCAGGGATGCAAGGCTGGTTTAACATACATAAGTCCATAAACGTTATCCAGCATATTAACAGCAGAAAAAACAAAGATCATATGATCCTCTGAATATGTGCAGAAAAAACATTTGACAAAATGCAGCATCCTTTTCTAATTAGAACACCAAAGAGTATAGTAATACATGGGACATTTCTAAAACTGATCGAAGCTATCTATGACAAACCCACAGCTAATATTTTACTGAATGGAGTGAAAATGTAAGCTTTTCCTCTTAGAACTGGAATCAGACAAGGTTGTCCTCTTTCACCATTACTATTCAACATAGTGCTGGAAGTTCTAGCCAATACAATTAGGCAAAACAAGAAAATAAAGGACAGCCAAATGAGTGCAGAGGAGGTCAAACTCTCTCTTTTTTCTGATGATATGATCTTATACTTAGAGAACCCCAAAGACTCTTGGAAGTCATCAAAGAATACAGTAATGTCTCAGGATATAAAATCAATGTCCACAAGTCAGTAACCTTTGTATACGCCAATAACAGTCAAGATGAGAGGCTAATTAAGGACAAAACTCCCTTCACCATAGCTTCAAAGAAAATGAAATACCTAGAAATATACCCAACAAAGGAGGTGAAGGACCTCTATAAAGAAAATTATGAAATCCTAAGAAAGGAATATTCCTTTCTATCCTAAAGCAGAGGATATTAACAAATAGAAGAACATACTGTGCTCATGGCTGAGAATAATCAACATTGTTAAAATGTTTATGTTTCCCAAAGCAATCTACCTATTCAATGCCATCCCTATTAAGATACCAACATTGTACTTTCAAGATTTGGAAAAAATGATTCTGCATTTCATTTTGTATGGACCAGAAAAAAAAAAAAACGTATAGTTAAGGCAGTTCTTAGTAATAAAAACAAAGCTGGGGGCATCACCATACCAGATTTTAGGCTGTACTACAAAGCCATAGTGGTCAAGACGGCATGGTACTGGAACAAAAATAGAGACATAGACATTTGGAATCGAATAGAAAACCAGGAAATGAAACTAACATCTTACAACCACCTAATCTTCAATAAACCAATCAAGAACATACCTTGGGGGAAAGACTCCCTATTCAATAAATGGTGCTGGAAGAACTGGATATCCACACATAAAAGACTGAAACTGGACCCACACCTTTCTCCACTCACAAAAATTGATTCAAGATGGATAAAGGACTTAAATTTAAGGCATGAAACAATAAAAATCCTCAAAGAACGCACAGGAAAAACACTGGAAGATATTGACCTGGGGAAAGACTTTATGAAGAAGACTGCAGTGGCAGCTGCGGCAACAACAGAAATAAACAAATGGGGGGTAGTGCCTGTGGCTCAGTGGGTAGGGCACGGGCCCCATATACTGAGTAGGGTGGTTCAAACCTGGCCCCGGCCAAACTGCAACAAAAAAATACTGGGCATTGTGGAGGGTGCCTGTAGTCTCAGCTACTCAGGAGGCTGAGGCAAAAGAATCGCCTAAGCCTAGGAGTTGGAGGTTGCTGTGAGCTATGACACCACAGCACTCTACCATGGGTGATAAAGTGAGACTCTGTCTCTACAAAAAATAAATAAATAAATAAAAATAAACAAATGGGACTTAATTAAACTGAGAAACTTCTGTACAGCTAAGGAGACAACAACCAATGCAAATCAACAACCTACACAATGGGAAAGGATATTTGCATATTTTGAAAGCAGACAAAAGCTTAATAAGGTTAAGCTTAGGATGTATAGAGAACCCAAATTAATTCACATGAAAAAAGCCAACAATCCCATATATCAAAGGGGAAGAGACATGAATAGAACCTTCTCTAAAGAAGACAGACGAATGGCTAACAAACAAATGAAAAAATGCTCATCATCCCTAATTATTAGAAAAATGCAAATCAAAACCACCTTGAAATACCATCTAACCCATCTAACCCCAGCGAGAATGGCCCACATCACAAAATCTCAAAACTACAAATGCTGCCGTGAATGTGGAGAGAAGGGAACACTTTTACACTGCTGGTGGGACTGCAAACTGATACAATCTTTTTGGAAGGAAGTATGGAGAACTCTCAAAGAACTCAAGCTAGACCTCCCATTTGATCCTGCAATCCCATTACTGGGCATCTAC
>CAUYON010015862.1:0-13026 GCA_963573935.1 Arctocebus calabarensis | reverse complement strand
CCTCCCCTCTCCTCTCCCTTGCCCTTTTCCCTGTATTGTGCTATAATTGGGTTTTCGCCTTCAATTGAAAGCTATAGAATAGCTTCATATTAGGGCTGAGTACTTTGGATAATTTTTCTTCCATTCTTGAGATACTTTGCTAAGAAGAATATGTTCCAGCTCCATCCATGTAAATACAAAAGAGGTAAAGTCTCCATCTTTCTTTAAGGCTGCATAATATTCCATGGTATACATGTACCACAATTTATTTAATGTTTTACCTAATGTGCATATGATGACACAAACCCCACGCTACAAGTTTTTTTCCCCACTTTATTAAAAAATAATTATCATGCACCTAGGAAGAAATTACTTGCATATTCTCATTTTCCTTTCTGGTTTTGGAAAAGTATTTTGAAAATAGGTTGAATATAGGTTCTTTTGGTCAGTATCTTAACAAATTCATTGCCAATTGGGATAAAATAATTATTTCCCCATTCAGAATACTTGATTTAAAAAATCCATCCAGGCATGGTGGCTCATGCCTGTAATTCTAGCACTCTAGGAGGTAGAAGCAGATGGACTGCCTGAACTCAGGAGTTTGAGACCAGCCAGAGAGAGAGTGAGACCCTGTCTATAATAAAAAAAAAAAAAAAAAAAAGGAAAAAGAAAAAACTAGTTGGATATCATGGTGGGCACTTGTAATCCCAGTTACTTGGGAGGCTGAGGCAAGGGAATTGCTTCAGCTCAAGAGTTTGAGGTTGCTGTGAGCTATGTGAGCTATGGCACTCTCCAAGTAAAAAGAATTCCAAGCTGGGGAAATCAATGGATCCACTCATTGTTTTGAACAATACACAGTTGTTCTCATGGTCTAACATGGGGGAGGTGGGTAGAGCTATAAACACTGCTGCTCTCAGTAACACATCACATTTATTCTATCATGTGCTATTTCAGGTAAATAGTCAGAAGACCACAAAGGCTCACAGAAGTAAACATGTTTTTGCCAACAGTGGAGAAGGACCTGGAACGGGTACTCCAGAGGATGTAATGATTGAGGTGGGTCTAGCGAAGCAGACTAAAGTTGGCCAGGTATTCTAGAAGAAGATAGCAGTGTGTGGTAAGGTGGTAAAGAGGAGGGCATGCCTTGGGGGCTGAGGTGTTGCGTTATAGCAAGGCAGTGGGAGGAGAGAGGAGCTATGAGGCTGGTGGGGCGCACAGGGGCCAGAGCAGAAGGCTCCTGGATGTCTGCGGAGGCAGATTGAATTCCTTCCTGAAAAGAGAAGGTTTGGATCAATATTTTCATTTTAGAAAGATGATTTGAGAGGCACTGTAGGTGAAGGATAAATGAGGTGAGAGGAGAGGGATGGTAAGGCAGGTGGTGATACTGGAGAAAGACAGACCAGTGAACAGACTATTACATTGTTAAAACAAAACTACACGGTCATGAGAGATTGCCTTTAGGCAGTTACCAGCCATAGAGGTAGAAAGAACTATAGTGTATTAGAGATATTCAAGGAAGGTTCAGCTTTCCTACCCCGTGACTGCAATGATTGAATTATTTATTGACAAAAGTTCCCCAACAATTAAAAACCCTATTCTTGAGATTTTTAGCACTGGTTGTAAAAACAACAACAACAACAACAACAACCCAAGAAAACCAGAAAGCCCAGGGGGCTGTTTTCTCTCATTTTGCTTCTCAAGTAACTCTTGCTGTTCTCTGAAGCTCTACAGAAAACCCTAAGTATCTTTTACCCCTAGGATCAACTTTTTTCCATAGCCCAAGTTTAATAACTCACAGTGGTGAACACATCCAAGGAGTGAATTCCCAGTTGGTGTCTTCACCGTGCATTCACAGAGCTCCTTTTAAGGCAGACGCTGGGCTGTGCAGGACTCAGAGAAAGAAATACAGCAGGAAAATTGGGAAGGGAGATTTGTCAAATATTTTAAAGAGTTGACAGAATCCCACAAATTTGCTCTGCTAAGCCTGAACATTTATCCACAGAAGCATATGCCATTGGCTTTCTGGGAGGCATGTGTCCTGGGGATTGGGATGTTCTTTGGCAAGTTCACCAATATTTACCAAGTTCCTATTAGATGCCAGCATCTGGGCTGTGTGCTGTAGCTGCTATGATAAACAGCACAGCTCTGGTCCCTGAACCTATGACCTTACATTCTAGCTGCTGCTCTCCTGTGTTTATTTTACCATTTGCTTCTAGATTTTACTCGTGTGACCATTTTTTCCGGAGCAAAAATAATTAGGCTGGATTTGTGTGTGTGTGTGTGTGTGTGTGTATATGCACTCAGGAAGGGGAGAGAAAGGCATCTCCTCTTGGGTGTTCTTGTCACAGATTATAATTATAATTATGATTATTGTTAAGAGTTCCTGCATATTACATTGACCTTACAATAAATATATTACCTGTATATTACCTGACATCGTGCTAGACACACCCTGCTTTTCCTCTATCATCTTAGGAGCCTGAGAGATGGATACAATTATGATCATTGTTATTCATGTTTTGTAGAAAAGAGAACTAAGAAACAAAGAGGTAAAATTACTGGATTAAAAACTAAGGTTAATGTAATTCCAGAGCCAATGTCCTTACACTTTTCTCTTTAATTGAGAATCCAGAAGTGGAGAAATTGTCTAGAAGAACCAAGCCATATTGGGAACACCTGGAGTTCACATCTACTCCCAGTTAAAATACACAGGGGGAGCATTCTGAGGCAGTCTATCACACAAGAGTCATTCTGGCTTTAATTTCACCTTCAATACTTCATAGAGAAGCTTCAGGAGACAAGAGCCATGGCTTCGATTTCTTCAGTTTCCTCCCACAAAACCTAAAAAAGTCTGTTGTACATGTTCATGGAAATGGATTCATTTGCTTACATGAATTTTCCAAGTTCAGTTATGGGAAGAGAAGGAATGGGTGATTTATTGCATAACCCTCACTGTCTCTCTCTCCCCTGTCCCCTACTCTGGAAAAGTGAAGTCGAAGTCCTGGAGATGACATGGTACCCGCCAGAATGTGGGTCTACTACCAACCCATGTTGTGTTCCATTCTTCATCCTAGTTCTTGGGGCAGAAGGTTTTTACCAAATGTATCCTCACTTGGAAAATGAAGAATATAAATTATACCAATAATTATCTCAACAGCTAAATGTTTATTAAATGTTTATGGTTACAGTATGCTAAGTGTGATTATAAGTGCTAAGCACAGAGTCTGATTAAATTCTTTCAACTACCCCGTGAAATAAGCCTTATTATTAACCTCCTTTACATATTAGGCTCAGGATAAGTTATTTGTTCAAAGTAACATAAAGCCATGATTTGAACTCAGAAAATCTCCAGGCTCATAACTACTGTTTTGAACCAGCTCCATAATACGTAGGAAAAGTATAAGGTATGATTGGATGGGACCCCTGGGGATGGAGGTAATTTCTGGTAGAAAGGAGAATAGAAGGGCAGCGCCTGTGGCTTAAAATAGTAGGGCACCAGTCCCATATGCCGGAGGTTGTGGGTTTAAACCCAGCCCTGGCCCAAAACTGCAAAATAAATAAATAAATAAATAAAAGGAGAATAGAAGGCAGAAGAAAACAGTGCTGGAGTCAATCTGCCTGGTAAGTATGAGCTGCTCAGTAGGAAATTCCCCACATCTTTAAAGTTCAATCTTCTTTTAGAGGGTTACAAAAATTAAATGAGATAATTTATAAAGAGGCTTCAGGAGAACATGATAAGTACTTAAATGTTTATTATTAGAATCACTATTATTAGGTATTTGAACACAGTTCCTTTTACTTGGAACCAGATTATCCTTAAGAATAATATTAAATGACATAAAATCCAGGGTTACTCAGAGTCATGGATAGCTATGCCCAGTCCCCCAAACAGCTTATTAAAATGGTTGTAACTTCCAGAGTTCTCTCTAAGCCTTCATTCCTCCGCTATGTTAATGAGTTGTAATAACCCTTTAAAAGAAAACCTTTTAACATATTTTCTGTTTATCTCAAATATTTCCTTCCTTTGTCCTCAAGGTTGGGCAGTAATTGGAAAAAAAAATTCTATTTTCCTTTTTTTCTCAGATCCCACTCAAGTGGAGCTGTGCCTGGCTTCTTGCCCACCCACCTTTATTCCAGATGTTACCCTGGCGAACCTCTCAGGCTGTAACCAGGCAACCATCGGGAAGAGGGCCCTCCTGGCTCTGGGCCTAGAAACAAAAGAAAAACAAATAGGAGGATGTCTTGAGTCTTCTACTTACTTTGGTTTTCCAATCTCATTTCCCTCAAACTTATATTATTTTTGTAAGGGAAACTTGAGGCTGATATCTGGGCTGTCTGTTCACACACACCAAATGTCCGGTCTGTTCTGGAGCAGGGCTCTGGCTGGATTTGATCCTATTGATCCTGGTTTGGGACTCTGACAGCCAAGGAAAACATTCCTACGCCCCCTCTCACCATGCTGGAAAGGAAAGCGTGGACCATGTGGTCATGGAGTGATGAAGTTTGGGGCCCAGCCGAGACAGGCTCTCAGGCAACTGAGTAGCTTTAGGCAGATAAGACTAATCATACCAAATGAAATTTCTATGGCCAGTCGTACATCCCGTGATATCTCTTCAATGCACATTCCTCTTTCTCTTTTTGCTTTTGCTTGGTTCGCCTTCTCTGTGGTTTCCCTTTGTCTGCAGAGCTTGGAACTCTAATCTTCCCTCCCTGATTCTGTTGGAGAACTCATGTTAGACATTTCAGTGGTAACAACCTTATGATCCCATTTAAACCTCTTCTATAACTGTATTTACCCCATCTCCTTATTTCCCAAACTGTTTAACCTTGTCTTGGAGAAGTTTCATTCATTTATTTAGCACTTACATCCTTAGTTCCTAGCATATGTGCTAAGGCTTGCTATTCCTCTAGAAACCATGGATATACATTGTACATACAAAACAGAGAAAGCTCTCACCCTCATGAAGCTTGAATTCTGAGGGACATAATAAATTTGCAAGTAAAAAAAAATACCGAATTATATATCATATGTTGGATGGTGGTAAGTGCTATGAAAAACAAACAGGGACGGAGGAGAGGGTGTTCAAGAGTTGGGGGAGTTTGTGAAGGTTCCCTGAGAGTGTGACAGTTGAGAAGAAACAGACACAGCTCAGTAGGGGACAGCTGGGGAGAGGGCATTGCAGGTAGAGGGAAGAGCAAGTGCAAAGGCCCTGAGGTGGGCGCGTTCCCCATGTATTTAAGTAGACCAAGGGCTCCAGGGTGGCTGGGGTAGAATGGAGACTGGCAGAGAATAAGAAGAGATGAGTTCAGAGCAGCAGCAGAGAGACCATCACAGGGACCTTGCTGTTCACATGGGGTTTGATGAGAATTCGCAGAAGGATTTTGAGAAGGGCGGTAGTGTGATGGAACTGACTCTGAGAAGGTTTGCTCAGGATCCTGTGGAAAACTTATTACAGAGAGGAAAGGGCCAAAGCAGTGTTATTTGCTTGGAGGCCACTGCAATGGCCTAGCAAGAATAATGAAAGGTTGGGTCAGAATGAAAGGTTTTGCCAATACTTCCTAATTACGATTGCTTTTTTTTTTTGTCTGAATAGACATTTACTTTCTGGCTGAATTCCTCTGATCACAGGGAACTCTCCTCCTACTGGACTTCCTTGGGGATTTTCACGCTTTCAGTTATTCCTTTTAATGAGCTGGAATCTGTCTTCTGTCGGTTTCTTTTCTCTGTCCTCCCCGTTACGTTCATTAAAACCAAATCTTGCTCTTCTTTTTGGTGACTATGTCCTCTTAGGCTTCCTCTTCTCCAAAATAAACATCTCCAGGTCAGGGCTTCTGGTTTTCATCAGTAACCCGTCTGCACCTCCCCATCCTGAGCACCCTTTTCTGAAGGCCCATTAGCCAGGAGAGCTCTTTACCAGTTGGGGCTATGAAGAAGCCAAGCCTTTGCAGTCTGAATCTCTACCCTTCTCCAACACTTGGTCTCTGGCCTCCAACCCTCAGCTGACTTTCCTTTATGGTGGAGACTGATTCATACTACGGTCTACTTTTCTGGGGCATGGTAAGAGTTAACTTCTAAATAAATTCCCATTACTTTTGCATACAACAGCAAGCATGGAATGTAATATTGTCCTTAGAAAATGTATCTTTCCATAATGTGGTCCAAAGCATAGAGAATATTTTTACTCTAGCATTTCCTGCCATTAATGTTTTCCTTTTGCATTCTTCGAATAGTGTTATGAGTAGGTTTTGTGTTATAAAAAGCTACACAAACACCCTCACCTTGTGAGTTACTGTAATGGCATGGGTGAGGCTGCTGTGGGTCTTTCTGCCTCTTTCTTCCCTCTTAAGTTTCATGACACTAAAATCTTACACCTTTTAGGAACAGATGAGATAATGCCTCTTAAGAATGAGCTGTGAGAGATAGGGGACATTGTACGGAGGCGGTACTGACACTCCAACACCAAATGGATGTACAAAGCTTGGCAAAATTCCCATCCCAACTGGTAGCTCCACATCATCACACAGGCATTTCTTCTCGTTTCCGTTTTATTTAGACCTCAAATGATGGTAGAACAAATGAATTTGGGGATAGGAAAGATGAAGAGGTGAAAACCATTTCTTCCTTGTAAGTTGTCACTGAGGGGTAAGAAGATGTGCCTGATGAAGAGGAACAAATTCATTTTAGTCTACAATCATGTATAAATTACAAACACCTGTCAAAACCCTGGGCTGGGCTCTGTACTATGTTGGAAAGATAAAAATACAAGTCTAGCAGGCCCCTTGGTGGACTTCAAGTGGAAAAGAAAGAAATGTGCCCAGGCATTGGCAAGGCTAAAAGGAGATGCAAAGCCAAGACCCAGTGCAGTGGAGGCAGTGACAAACTCATGAAGATGATCCAGAATTCTCCAAGGATATAACTAGAAAATGTACCAGAGAGCTCCAGCCACTGGCTTAGTGCTGAGTGGCCCTAATTCTGGACTCCAGAAGATGCCCTCTAAAGAGACCTTCATGTCCCAGTCAATATCTGCTATTCTCTTCCTCATTAGGGAAAAATAGTCTCGATTTTTTCTAGAATAACAGTGTCCAACTACAAGCTGACTCCAAACTCCAAACCCCCTTGCATTTTGGTGTGGCCGGGTGCTAATTATTGCCAAAAGAGATATAAGTTAAAGTGATGCAGAGGCTACTTAAAGTGAACTGACAGAGCGGGGCAATGCCTGCCTGTTGCATCTTTCTTACGCTTTGGGATGAAGATACTATAACTGGAGCCCTGGCAGCCTTTTCAGCAAGTAGAGGCTACATGTTAAGGAGGGTGGATTCTGAACATAGAACAAATACAGGATTCCTAGTGGGTTTGTAGTGTAGTTACGGTAGTCCTGGATTGCCTACCAAAGAACTTCTTCCACCTGGAAGAGACACAATCTTCAATCTCATATGTGTCATTTTTACCTCCAGTCTGTCCCTAGCTGGGATCAAATTCCTAACTAGCACAGAGCACAGAGCCTTGCACACTGGCATTCAGGAAGCGTGCTTCCTCACCAGTCCATCCTTTCCCCTGATGGGAAAATGTATTCTGAGGCAGGGGAGAGGACTTTTGAAAGGGAGCCTGTAGGAGGATAGTTATCTGTTTTTCGCCAAAAAGTCTGTTTGAAGTGGTAACTGATGACTGAGATCTTGACAAGTTTGAGATGTGAAAGAATTCATATTGGTTCTTTCTTTGTCACGTCACTTGCCATGTCACAGAGGTGATGTGGAAAGGTTTTATGAGGGTTGAAATCAGTTTGCTTTTAAGACTTTAGCCAATCTTCAGCAATGGAGAATAGGAGTGGCCCAGTTGGGGACTATGCCTTGAAATCTGGACAGGAGTTCCATGAATGATGGCGTCACTCAACTGTCAACCACTAGATTCAGGTTTTTATAGAGAAGTCAGCAGGCTTTGATATCCTGGAAGGGCAGTAAGATAGTGCAGCACTAAGTCAGCTAAGGGCAGTGGGAGGCTTCTCAAAAGGGTGGCTGGTGAAAGGGCTCTGAGTTCAAGTGCTGAATGACAACAGAAATGAAAGTCGTGTTCATTTCCAAAGAACATACTCACATTTAGGTAGCTGAAATTGTGCAGAGGAAGAGCCTTAAGATGGGCAGGCTTGAAGACAGCTGAGGTTTAAATAGAGCACATGTGAAAAAGGAATGAAGAGAGGCCAGAGGCTACCAGCCTCCCATGGGAAAGTGCTAGGGAGAAGCAGTGTGGGCTGAGGATAAGCTGTTTCTTCCTGACTCATTCACTTATTGAAAAACTTTATCAGATACATATTTTTATTTATGGTTAAAGACACAAGGCAAAAATGCCCAGGCTGAGAACACAAAAGAGGATTGCACTGTGGATAGGGTTCACGAGGAGGCCCAGGTGGACCACCCACTGTGAAAAGAGGGTATCCAGTCATCTTCCAAAGGTGAGCCTTCAGAAGGTCCAAAGAAGTTCTTGTACACAAATTTTCAGAATAGCTCACTCGTGATAGCCTAAAACACCATCAGTAGAAACCTTAACACACAATCTGCCGTATATCCATACGAGGACAAATCCTCAGAAATTTACAAAAGAAGACAGAACTACGGCTCTGTGCACCAACAAGGATACATTTTTAAAATCTACGCTCCGTGAAGCTCTGCCCATGTTCTTTCCCAATCAATCCCCACCTTGATTTTTACCAGAAACAAAGACATTTCTGATTTTTTCCTCACTTTGTATTCGTTTTGCCTGTTCCAGAACTTCAGATACACGGAACACAGGATGCACACTCTTTCAGGTAAGGCATCCTTCATTCAGGATAGTGGTTTTGAGTTTCAGCCATGGCTACATGTTTCAGTATTTATTATTGTTATTATTTTTGTACCCGAGTGGTACTTCGTTGTATAAATAACCCAAACATTGTTTATCCATTCTTTTATTTATGGACTCCTAGGCTGTTTCCAGTTTTTTGCTATTATGAATAAAAGTGCAATTAAATGAACAGTCTTGTGTGAGTCTTCTTGTGGGCATACATTTCCATTTCTTTTGTATATATATCTAAGGGACTTCTGGGCACTGGACAGATGACAGCTAATTTTATAAGAAACAACTAGACCTGCCTCAAATGGTCGTATTATTTTATACTCTTACCAGCAATGTACAATTGCTCCACATACATTTTAATATTCAGTGCTATCGACCTTTTAAGTGTTCACCATTTTGGTATGTTCACCATTTTTGGTATCCACATTTTGGATATCTCATTGTGTGGAGAACACTGTTCTTAAGTATATGAAATAAAGTACCTAGATTTATAAAGTAAAACACGGATCTTGAAAAATATCAGAATAATTAAAATATTTGAAATGCAGTATTTTGTGTGTTTCTTTCTTAACGTCAACTAACAAAATTTAGCAAGAGATCTATTAATTTTATGTTTTTGGTGCCATATGGAGAATTCATAAAATTTCAACACAGCTGTGCTAATTGCATTGACACAAAACTATCTTCAGTATCTATTGGTGACCAAGTTCAAGGTATCCCTAATGCAACTGTGATTATTACCTCTAGTCATAACAGAAGGAAATGTTAGATTTTAGATAGGAGCTGGTAAAACTGAAAATGTAATTTTTTCACTGGTGCTGACATATTTCAGGTTAAGAACCTCTGATGCAGTGATTGCAAAAACATTCGTCAGAGATGACAGTAAATCTAGGGAATCTCTTGGCTACTATTCTGTCCTTTTCTTTCTCTTTACTCTCTTTATCTCCTAAATGTTCTCCAGGATCTTGGTTACTAACTAATTCTCAGATTCTAAGCTGTATGTTGCATCCAACTCTACAGTTGAAGCATCCAGTAAACTGGATAGAAATGATGGTTTAGGATCAATTATCAAGGGAGGGAGGATGTGCCCAGATGAGCAGGTAGATGGAAAGGAAGAAAGATGCAGGGAAAGAGGCAGAAGCAACAGCAAAGGCTCCTCTAGATGGACAAATGTCATACTCTAACTCAGTGGTTTGACATCATATCTGTCCTTTAGAATCATCTATGATGATTTTAAAAAATTACAAAAGGAAGCCTTTGTTGTATTCCTGGAGATTTGATTCAATAGTGTCAAGTGGGGCCTGGAAGTCAGTATTTTTTAAAATAGCCATTGGTTTGTCCAGTGAACACTGGTGGTTGAGAACCACAGGGCTCTACACACTGTGCTGTGGTGCAAGTGACTTGTCTGGGGCATCGAGGAAAGAGACAGATGGGACAGCAGGCCAGCGGGATTGGAGCTGAGAAGCAGATGGGTGACCGGGATGGAGCTGGCACGAAACTGGAAGGCAGGCCAGAAAGATGCGGGAGGACCATGGATGACGGTTAAGCAGGAATCCTGATAACGTGGGACAGGCGCTCACTCAGTCTAGCTGGGCATGTAAGGCAGCGACACCTCTCACTGTGTGTTATTTATGTGAATGGTGGTGTGAGCTTCTGAACAGTTCTGGGAAATCAGGTGAGCGTATGAGCTCCGATGTCTCCCTTGTTCTCAAAGACATTAAGGCAGAGATAAAATTGATCACAATTTCAGTCCGTCTGATGAACACACCCATGAATCGCTTGGTAGAAGATTAGAGCAAATAATACTCCACACGATGCTTTTTAGAAAGGAGTTAGACATTCTGCAGGGAGTTAGGGCAGAGGTCAGAAGGAGAAGACCTGAAATGTACCATTGCATCATGCCCATTCAAAACTATTAAGAGATGAGTATGATCGTGATGGATGTGTTACTTAGTTCAATGTAAGCATTTCACATTGTATATTGAAGCAGTACCCTGAACCCCTTAAACGCATCAATGTACAAAGTTATGATTTAATAAAAAATGATTTTAAAAACACCAACAAATAAGTAAGATACGAGAAGGGGAATATGCTCGGCCTGGGTAAGTGTAACCCGCAAGGACCCTGTAGTTACCTTACTTTAGCCATAACATATGTGAGGGAAAAGGGAGGAATTCTTTTAATTGCAGCATCCACCCAGTTGAGGTAACTGTCCCTAAAGGCACTAGCCTCATTAACATAGTAAAATCACACCCTCAGCTGCAGGATGGTTTTTATATGCCCTGGCAGCTCCTGGAAGTTACACTCTATGGTTTAAAAAGTAGAGTTCAGTTCTATGAACTCTCCAAGCTTTTCCCATAGAACTATGAATATTCCATACCCAGCCTAGAGTATTATTAGGAATTAACATAAAGTGACTGGCCCTAAGCAGAGGTGGAACAGTCCCCTTCTGGATCAGTTCATTCTTTTGCCTCCTTTTAAGAGTATACTTCACTTTCAATAAACCCCTCTGCTTGTGGTCATCTTCCATGTCTGAACTCTCTTATTCATTCCCCTGCACTTGAACTCCCGCCTAAGTGAGGGTAAGAACCCTCTCCACCACTGGCAGGGAGGTCCTTGACAGTCTCACCTCCACTCCTCTCTGAATTGTCTGTGTACTTGGTTTAGGGGACAGAGTGGGAGGTAACATGAGCTCAAAATAGAGAAGACTCCATTATCCATGTCTGCAGCTGAAAAGATCTTTTTCTGTTCTCTTATTCATCTTTCCCATTGATCTTCTTGTTCACTTCTCAAAATACTGTAGAAATGTGACAAATTAAAAGAGGTCAAGAAACACCTGAACATACTCTTCCATGTGGAAGTAAGATGGCAGATAGAGATTTTAAAACAGAGATTTCATCTCTGCTTATCTCGTTTATACCCAGTGCCAGGTGCTAATAACTCTAGTGTTCAGATAAGTCCCATTACCATCAATGGTATCTAGATTTTTGTCTTTGCATTTTGAGTCCTTTTTGTTTTTGTCTAGTTGTTTGAGTATTTTGTGTACAAATCAAAGGAATCCGTGTCCTGAACTCAGTGGAAACGTACCCTTGTGATGGCAGATTGGCTTCTGACCATTGGAGCAGATTAGATAAATAATTTGCCATAATCCCTGAGACAATTTAAGTTCTATGGCATGTGTATAGGTCCAGATGGCACTATCTTCCATAATTGTCAACATATTTTAATAAAAGTTGGTTTATAGGGAAGCTTTAGAGATAAGTGAGAAGAATGTAAAATAATAAAAAATTGTTTATAATAAACAGATCAGAAATTGTCTGCATTTGAGAATGTTACTCTCGAAACAGTCTCCTTGAGAAACTGATTACATGCATAAGACCATTGTTCAGCAACGTGTGGGAGTCCTTTCTAAGAACTGCTCACACTCCACAGCCACGTGTGTGCTCACGTTCCGGGGTCAGTAAGCATATGGGACCTAACACATGTGCTTTATTGTATTTACTGGACCACACCTGCTGGCCAAGCTCTAAGACAGTTGTTCAATGGGAGGGCCTAGGTTCCACTATCATCGTGTCTTTCCTGGCACTGCCGTCAGCCTCAGTCTCCCCAGGGGGGAGGGTTGGACACTAATATGGTTTCCACTGAGCCTTCCACAGTGAGAGCTCAGGCTAATAGAGCCAAAATCACAGACCACGGCTCCCCCCCTCCACTTCAAAGCAGAAGTGTGATCTCCAAGCAGATCCCCGTGTCTATAGGGGATGGGTGACACAAGCCTAAAGTGTGGGAAGGAGACTGTTGCATGGGGAAAACTTGACTAAAGAAACACAGGAGCCAGGAGAGAATGACAGATAAATCCCAGTACCCTTATTCTCTGATGGGCCATTCTGAGGTGTGACAGTTCTCTATGGCATGTCCAGAGAAACTGCATTATCTACCAGCAACCAGATCCATGTTCTTATACAGTGGGGGCCAGTTTCTTATAGGGACCTCTAGCATTTGCCTTCCTTCCCTACCCTTGCCTTTTTCCGTTCACTGTCTTATATTCGCACCTCCCAACAAAGCATTGGCACAGAAGATTTTTTTTTTTAATAATTTTATTGAATCATAATTATGTACATTGGTGCAATCACAGGGCACGATTCATATACATTCAGAAATATTTTGATCATACTGTTACAGATATCCTTCATGGCATTTCCTTGACCACTATATAAAGACAT
>CAUYON010015861.1:0-10176 GCA_963573935.1 Arctocebus calabarensis | reverse complement strand
CCTGAGATGTGCCTGTAATCATGTTTTTGATAAAGTCTCTGTGTCCCGGGGCATCAATGATAGTCACGTAGTATTTGCTGGTCTCGAATTTCCACAGGGAGATATCAATGGTGATACCACGTTCACGCTCAGCCTTCAGTTTATCCAAGACCCAGGCATACTTGAAGGAGCCCTTTCCCATCTCAGAAGCCTCCTTCTCAAATTTTTCAATGGTTCTCTTGTCAATGCCACCACATTTGTAGATCAGATGGCCAGTAGTGGTGGACTTGCCCGAATCTATGTGTCCAATGACAACGATGTTGATATGAGTCTTTTCCTTCCCCATTTTGGATTGTATGGGCGGTTTTCACAACACCTGTGTTCTGGCGGCAAACCCGTTGCAAAAAAGCGTGTTTTTCTTTTTGTTTGTTTGTTTGAGAGGGAGTCTTACTTTGTCACCCTTCATAGAGTGCAGTGGCATCATAGCTCACAGCAACCTCAAACTCTTGGATTTAAGCAATCCTCTTGCCTCAGCCTCCTGAGCAGCTGGAACTACAAGCGCCGGCCACAATGCCCGGCTATTTTTAGAGATGAGATCCCACTCTTGCTCAGGCTGGCCTCAAACCTGCCTCCACCTCCCAAAGTGCTAGGATTACAGGCAGGAGCCACTGCACCCGGTCTATCTTATTTTTCAAATGTCCTTTTTGGAGGATGCCAAAATTTTTCTAAAATATCCTAAAGAAGGAGCTGGTCAAATAAGCAAAGCATATTTCAATTAAAGGATCCATGCAATTTTAGGAAAATATTTTTAAAGTAAACAGAAATAATTACTTCTTTCTTAGTAAGCTCTATTCTCATGAATCAAAATATAATTTCAACATGTTTCCTAGAAACACACAGATTCAATACAAACATAAACACAAGTAAATATAGTTTGGGTAAAAAACAACTAATGGAATATTTAAGTACTCAACTAATGCAAAGGCTTGAATGTTTATTAAATGCAGGTCCCAGTGACACATAGCAGAACTGGGCCAATTAGATTCCACCATATGATTATTCAAAAGAAAGGCCAAATTTCTCATCTGTAATACAAATTTGCTCTTCGATTAACTACGGACTTCTGCATTTCCTGCTGGTTGCCCATCAGTGCTCTGGTATCTGAAAAGCCAGGGTGGACAGCATGTGTTGCACATGTGTGGCACAACTCTGGCCACCCCTGAGAGCTCTTCCTAAGGCTCTATCTGATGTTTGACATAAAACATTAGCAGATGCTGAGTTTAAACTTAGCCTGCTGTCTTACTGTCCTCTCTGGTGGGTCCCTCTGGGCCAATGATCATCAACTCTAAATTTGGAAAGCTGCCTGGGGGAGAGAGAGAGAGAGAGAGAGAGAGAGAGAGAGAGAGAGGAGGGGAGGGGAGGGGAGGAGAGGAGAGGAGAGAGAGCAGAGTGGGAGAAAAAGAAAAACATGCTGTACTGTGCTGGGAATTAAGGCATTTGGAATGAAGTTCCATAGAAGCCACTAACTTGCTGTGGGAAATTGAGGAAGTCACTCTTCCACTCTGTGCCTCTGTTTCTCCACCTATAAAAGGAAGCAACAGAAAGAGATCACCTAAAAATCCTCTCTAAGCTTAACTTAGTGGTTTCTAATACATAAAACGCAGTCTTTAGTTACAATATACCCTACATAGTTACAACCTTACCAAAGCAATTAAATCTCTGCCTTAATAAGACTGACCTAGATGTGCATTTTACATAAATGTTATGGAGACAAAAACTATAATAGTAATATACTTACTACTTGTTAAACATTTTCACACAGCTCCTCTTTTACCTGATGACAGACATGTAAGATGATCTAGTTCCATTTTAAAGAAGGGTAAAACTAACTTCCAAAGGTAAATCCTAAAGTAAGGATATTATTTAGTGAAATCACAATTTGATACCTTCAATGTATTTATTCATTTTCTCATTAAATATTGTTGAGCCCCATGCCAGGTATTGGTTTAGGCATAGATAAAAAGTAGAGGAAAAATAAGTATCTACTAAGACCATATTTCCTTTTCTACTATACTCAACATATATTCTTGCCAGAATATCTTGAGAATGTCAAGAAATTAGATAATTTAAACTTTCCACAACACCTCAAATATTTGGGAGAAGAGCTGGTTCAGCAGCAATTTTCAGACAGAGAGAGCCTGCCCTTCAGGCTTTTTTTTTTTTTTTTTTTGATCTGGGCACTTGATGGAGTTACCTTGGGCAAGTTTGAGTGAATCAGTGATCTTGAATAGTGCCCAGGGGCTGGGACTAAGTCACTGGGCAGAGCAGAGCTCTTGTTATCCAGCTGCAGACTGGGTGCAGCCATTGTGGGAGAGCTGACTGGGAGAAACAATAAATAATACTGCTCATTGACAATGCACCTGGTTACCCAAGATCTCTGATGGAAGTGTATAAGGATATTAATGCTTTCCTGTCTACTAACACAACATCTATTCTTTACACCCTAGAATGAGGTTATAAGTTTTGACTTTCAAATGTTACTATTTAAAAATAAATTTGGTAAAGCTTTACCTGACATAGGTAGCAGTTTCTGCGTTGTATCTGGAAAAGTAATTGAAAAACATTCTGGAAAGTATTCATGATTATAGATGCTATTGAGAATATTCGTGATTCATGGGAGGAGGTCAAAATGTTGATATTACTAAGAGTTTGGAAGAAGTTGATTCCAACTTTCATGGATGACTTTGAGGGCTTCAAGACTTCAGTGGACTAAGTCACTGCATCTGTTATAAATACCATGACAACTAGAATTAGAGGTGGATCCTGAAGATACAATCTTACAGAGAAAACTTGAGCAAATGAGGATTTGCTTCCTATGGATGAGCAAAGCAAGTGGTTTCTTGAAATGGAATCTACTCCTGGTATACATGAAGACGCTGTGAACACTGTTGAAATGACAATAATGGATTTAGAAAATAATATAAACTTAGTTGATGAAGCAGTGGTAGGATTTGAGAGAATAAACTCTACCTCTGAAAGAAGTTCTAGTGTGAGTAAAATACTAGACAATGATATCACATGCTACAGAGAAATCTTTCATTTTATAGGAAGCAACTCCCATAAACTCTGGTCAAGTTTATTGTGAAGGAAGGAGTCAATTGGTATGTCAAACTTCCATGCTCTTTAATCTTAAGATAGTGATACAGCTACCCCAACATTCAGCAACCACTGCCACCCTAATCAGTAATTTTCAACAAAGAGGCAAGACCCTCTAAAAGCAAAAAAGATTATGACTCACTGGAAGCTTTAAAGATTGTTAGCTTTTATTTTTTAGTAATAAATTATTTTTGATTAAGGTATATATCTTTTTTACAGAAACTTTTTAGTTTTTAATGAACTTTTAAACAAAAAAGTTTCCATTTCAAAATAAAAGCAAAATCCCAGATCATGTAGATG
Source organism: Arctocebus calabarensis (assembly GCA_963573935.1). Classification (NCBI taxonomy): domain Eukaryota; kingdom Metazoa; phylum Chordata; class Mammalia; order Primates; family Lorisidae; genus Arctocebus; species Arctocebus calabarensis. Next base: position 6,741 of record CAUYON010015861.1, on the reverse strand, counting down.
TTTGCAGTGATTACATTTATCTAGGTAACATGCATACACATTCAGCTGTAAGTTATTAACTAAATTTCTGGTACAAATATGCTTTATTTTTAATACTCAGAACATGACAGAGTAGGTTTTACATGAAGTATTAATATTTCAGAAAGTAAAGCCTTGGGATTGATCCTCCATAATATCGGGCAAGATGCAGTCTGGTAGATTCTAGCAAGATTTTCTTTTTTCCCCTTCAAACTATTTTGAGGAAATACTTTCTGACAGTAATAAATACTTTTTTAAAATCATAACTCAGTATACATATTCATATAGATGAATATATTTAAATCATAGAAGGAATATTTGCCCTTATTATAGCATTGAATTTTGACATTTTTTACCACATTCTATTCTACTTTTTTATATTGCTGGGTGCAACTAACTGAATTGATTTTACAACCCAGTAATGAGACCAAATTACTATTTGGAAAATATTGGCTGAGAGGACATTAGGGAAGGTAAATACCAGCAACCTGTGTGCCACAGGGAAAGGGAAACACGTGGTAGCCCAGAGGCCATGTTGATCCTTTAATAAAAATACGAGACTGGAGCCTGAAAGTGTGTTTAGGGCCGTGAATACAGCTTGGTGTAGCAGACACAGACATGATGTTTGATGCCCTGGAATAGATAAGTTATCAGGAGGGGGAAAACAAAAAGAATAGATTAGAAGAACAGAAACTGAACTCTACTGAATGCCCGAAGTTATGCAGTAGAGTGAGAAAGAGAAAGTAGAGAAAGACCATGTCTTACTTCATATATGTATATATATATATGAAATGTCTGTATATATATACATATATATATATGTATATATATACACACACACACACACACGCAAACATAAATATATGTATAAGTTTAATATGATAGTTTTGGAGCAGGAATCATTGGTGTTTTTCATGTGGAAGTTTAAAAAAATCCATACTATTGTCAGTATATGCAGTTGTGCGCTACAGAATAATTTCTTCTTTGCAATGGGGTTACGATCAATTTCTTGTCTAAAATGTTTAAACAAGTCCAAGAAAGGTGCCTTATTCTGCCATCTAGTGGTCTGTCATATTATGGTATCATGGCAAAAAAATAAAACCAAAATTTACACAAAGACATTTTAATTATACTATGTGCTATGTGTGTACTGGAGGCTAGCCAATAGAGTTAGGAAAATCAAAATCTGAGGTAGACTCAACTCTTAAAGTTGAGCCTGGGCACTCTTTTGGAATATCACTCCTCATAAAATTTTAAGAAAAAAATCCCCATAAATTAAGTAGGAATAAGCTTAATGTGAAATGAACAAGATATTTATGAAGAAAATTACCGAAACTTAGTAAGGAATACAGAAGAATAAAAAGATACACTGTGCTCCCTAAAGGAAGATTTATTATTATAAATATGCATACTCTTTTCCAATTAAGCTACAAGTTCAAAGAATCCCAAGCAATTCCAAATATTTTTGTTTGTATATTTGAACATTATAAATTAGTTTTAAAGTTCAAATGAAATAGAAAACATGAAAAAATAAACAGAAAGAAATAGAGAAAAAATACAAAGATCAAGATATAAAAAGTATCATATATAATTATCATTAAAAAATGTAAAATTGTATGGTAATAAATAGCCCAATAGAATAGTATGTAGAGTCCAGAAATGAACTCATGTGAAATATTAAAACCCAGATAATGATTCAAATGGTATTTCCAGCTGGTGGGATTAAAAAAAAACCATGTATTTAATAAGATGGCTATAAAAAATTATGCATTGGAAAAAATAAAGTTGTTGTGAACTTTAAGCCACATGTCAATATGAATTGTTTATGCTGAGAGCAGTAAATGTACAAAACAAAACTATGAAAATGTTAAAGAGGAAACGAAGAATTATAAAAAAATTATAACCAGAAGGTTATAAAAATTGGAACAATCTAAGCAAAGCAGAACCCTGAAGCCATAAAAAAAAAGGTTTAACACACTTGGCTACATACAAATCTTCAAATTTTTTTATGACAAAAGACATCGTAAACCAAGTTAAGTAATAAGTTCCAGACTAGAAGTGTTTCTACACATCAATAAGTAAACAAGCCTCTAGGAAATGAGCTAATGATTTGGACTGGGTTCCCTACATAAGTACAAATGGCCAATAAATGGATAACAAGATGCTTAACGTTAACACATTGTTGACCGGGAATTTTACGAGGAGACCGTCCACATTCCTGGGTAAGTCGAGACTGGTCAGCAATGTGTTAACAAGGATCAGAAACACAAATTAAGATTAAAATAAGGTTTTTATTTTGAAGTTTGGTGACATCAGGAATGTATAATAATGTGGGAAAACAGACACGCACAGATACTCTTAGAGAGTGATAAATTGGTGAAGCATTTTTGGAAGGCAGTTTGACACAAACTATAAAATTGTTAAATGCCCTCATTTTTGAAATAGCGATTCTACTTCTGGAATCAATTCTGAGGAAATATTCATACATGTTCACAAAGATATATAGTCAATGTTTCCATTAAAATAAAATAATAGTAAAACATGGGAAATATGTTAAAGTGAAGTAACTTTCTTCATTTGTTTTCCAAAACAGCACACTCTCCTAGTTTATTCTTCAACATCCACTCAGCTTGAGTCTTTTTTCTTTGTTCCTCTTCCCTCCACCCCACCACCTACTCTTGTTTCAGTTCCCCAAGGCTCAGTCCTCAAACTTCTACCTTCCCTTCCCCAGAAACCCCCCTCAAGACGCCTGTTGGTGACCTCCTCCAGGGTCTCGTGATTCTCTGACTGTATTATGATGCTGCCCCAATTTATATTTCTTGCTGAAATTCTTTCTTTAAACTCCAAATTCATGCATAAACCTCCATACTTGACATCTTTTTAACTATAGCTAATAGGCAACTCAAAGGTAACCTGAAAAAGAAACTTTTCATTTCTCTTAAATTGAAAAATATACTTTTGAGGCCATGTGCAGTGGCTCATGCCTGTAATCCCAGCACTTGGGAGGCCAAAGCAGGTGGATTGCCTGAGCTCACAGGTGCGAGACCAGCCTGAGTCAGAACAAGACTTCTTTCTAAAATTAGCTGGGGGTTGTGGTGGGCACCTGTAGTCCCAGCTACTTGGGAGGCTGAGGCAAGAGAAACGCTTAAGTTGAAGAGTTTGCGGTTCCTGTGAACTATGACATCACAGCACTCTATAAAGGATGACCAAGTAAGACTGTCTGAAAAAAGAAAAGAAAAGAAAGAAAGAAAAACACACTTTTGATCTTCTTTTCTAAACCTGTTTGCACCTTGATCTTCCTGATCTCTGTAAATAGAAATCTTATCATTCCAGTTGCTTGGTTGAAAATCCTAGAAGTCATATTTTTTTTTTATATTTTAGATTAATATGCAAGTACATATGAATAGATTACACATCTTGCTTTTGTAAGTTTAAAGTCTGGTTGTAGTTATGTTCTTTATCCAGGAAGTGTTCCATCTACCCTGGCAATGTGCCCATATGGTGGGAATTTACACAGCACCTTCACTATCTTCCCTCCTCCTTGAATTTAATGGAGTTTTATCTCACAAGAGCCTGTGGTTGTTAATCTGCTGGTTCTAATAAAGTACTAAGTACGTGTGATTCTTCTTTCTATTCTTGTGACACTTAGGGGAACGTTCTCCAAATCTTCCAAGTTGTTAACAAAAGATATCAAATCTCTACTTTTTATGGCTGAATGTGTGGGGAGTACCTGGGTTATTTCCATCTTTTTGCAATTGAGAATCATGCTGCAGATATCCTTATGGTAAAATGACTTTTTTTTCCTTTGGGGTAGATAGCTATTAATGGGACTTTAGGATCACATGGTAGGTCTTCTTTGATGAATCTTCATACTTCTTTCCACAGAGGCTGTACTTGTTTGCAGTTCAATCAACAGTACATGAGTATTTACATCTCTTCATACCCAAGCCAGAATCTGTTGCTTTGGGACTTTGTGATGTGGGCTACTCTCATGGGAGTTAAGTGATATCTCAAAATGGGTTTGATTTCTCTGATGATTGGGGATGCTGAGCACTTTTTCATGCATTTGTTGGCCATGTCTACCATGTCAATCTTCATCATGTTTCTTGGCCAATATTTAATCGGGTTCTTTGATTTCTTCCTTGTTGATTTGGTTGAATTCTTTATAGATTCTGGTTATTAGTCCTTTGCTGTATTCATAGAATGCAAGTATCTTCTTACATTCTGTAGGCTGTCTCTTTGTTCTCTTTGTTTTGTTTTTGTGTGTCCTTAGCTGTGCAGAAGCTTTTAAAATTGATCAGGTCCCATTTATTTATTTTTGTTGTTGCTGTGATTGCTGTAGGATCATCTTCACAAATTCTTTCCCTAGGCCTATAATATTAAAAGTTTTCCCACAAGTTCTTCTAGGATTTTTATAGTTTTGTGTCATATATTTAAATTGTTTATCCATCATGAGTTAATTTTTATAAGTGGTAAGAGGTGCAAGTCCAGTTTCAATCTTATTCATGTGATTAACCAGTTCTCCCAGCATAATTTACTGACTAATGATTCTTTTCTCCAGTGTATGTTTTTGTTTAGTTTGTCAATATGAAGCTGGTTTCATCTCTAGATTCTCTGTTTTGTCCTATAGATCTGTGTCTTTATTTTTATGCCAATACCATGCTGTTTTGATCACTATAGACTTGTATTAGCCTAAAGTCTGGTAAAGTGATCCCTTCATATTTGTGCTTATTTCATAGAATTGCATTGGCTATCAAGGTTTTTTCTGATTCCATAGGAAATGTAGAACTATCTTTTTTCAAAATCTTTAAAGTACAATGTTGGCATTTTAATAGGCATTGCATTAAATCTGCAGATTGCTTTGGGTAGTCTAGAAATTTTAACAGTGTTGATTCTTCCAAGCCATGGGTGTGATATGTTCTCATAACTTGGGCATTTTCTCTAAGATTGATCATATCCTGTGTCACAAGTCAAGCCTAAACAAATTTCAAAAATTAAAAATGATACCTTGTATCTTTACAGACCACAATGGCATTAAAGTAGAACTCAATTGCAAGAAAAACACTCATTCCCATACAACGTCATGGGAACTAAACAACCTTATGCTGAAAGGCAGCTGGGTCAAGGAGGAGATAATGAAGGAAATCATTACACTCCTTGAACAAAATTAGGCCATCAGCTACCAAAACTTGTGGTACACTGCAAAAGCAGTCCTAAAAGGGAAATTCATCACATTGCCCATATCCAGAAAGAGTACAATTGAACAATCTAATGAATCATTTCAAGAAACTGGAAAAGCAAGAGTAATCCAACCCAAACTTAGCAGAAGGAAAGAAAAAACCAAATTGGATCAGAACGGAACAAAATTGAGAACAAAAGACCCATTCAGCAGATCAATAAAACAAAAGTTGATACTCTGAAAAGGTAAATAAAATTTATAAACCATTGGCCAGATTAGCCAGAAATAGAAAAGTAAGATCTCCAATAAACTCAATCAGAAAAGAAGAAGGGAAAATAACAACAGACACCACAGAAATAGTAAATATTATCATCAGATACTATGAAAATCTCTGACAGGGAATTTTAAAAGGTGGAGAAAATGGACAAATATCTAGAATCATACTACCTCCATAGACTCAACCAAGAAGTGGAACTCTTGTACAGATGAATTTCAAGCACCAAAAATGAAACAAGTAAAAAAGATTTCAACAACAACAAAAATGTACCAGATCAGACAGTTTCATAACAGAATTCTACAAAACCTTCAAAGAAGAACTCATATCTATTCCTAAATATTGAGAAAGAAAAAATCCTGTGAAGCAAATATCACCGTGATACCAAAACCATGAAAGGACACAACAAAAAGAAAACTAAAAACCAATATCATTAATGAACATTGATGCAAAAATGCTCAATGAAATTTTAACAAACATAATTCAGATACACATAAAAAAATAATTCATCAGGGTGGGGGGTAGGCTTCATCCTAGGGATTCAAGGCTGGTAAACATACATAAATTTATAAATGTAATTCACCACATAAACAGAAGTAAAAACAAACCAATGATCCTCTGCCCCGGCAGGCGGGGGCTTCAAAAAGGTCCTGAGGGGAAGTCAACATGGATGAGAGACAAACCAGACACAGAGAAGGAGACCAAGTCTATAATCTGATCAAGGTCTCAAATTTTATTTTTTACAATGCAACTTATATAGGGTTAAGAAGAAGGAAGCAGCCCTTAGCTGACGTGATCAGGGCCGCTGGGTTGCTAGGATCCCTAACCACAGATTGTTCTCCGGTAAAGGTCATGGGTGGGAAATTTCTAAGGAGAAGCCGAGCGTTAAGCTAAGGAGGATATGTTGCCATGGCAGTTGTCAACCCTTGATGCAGGTTGGGTCAGCCTGACTTTTGGGGAAATGGGGCAGGGCTGAAGGAGCAGAAGCTTAAGATTAGGCCTAGACAAAATGGCGAGACCATTGTCTCTATGGCTCCCGACAAGCCTCTCAATAAAAGCAGAAAGAGCTCTTGGCAAAATTTAACACCTTTTTTTGATGAGAACACTTAAGAAAATTGGCAAAGATGGGACATTCCTTAAACTGATAGAAACCATCTATGACAAAAACACAGCCATTATCGTACTGAACAGGGAAAAACTGAAAGCATTCTCGCTTAGAAATGGAGCCAGACAAGGATATTCATTATCATCAGTACTATTCAACATAGTA
>CAUYON010015859.1:0-20065 GCA_963573935.1 Arctocebus calabarensis | reverse complement strand
ATGGCATTTTCTTGATCACTATATAAAGACATTGATACTCTACATTTAATAAGTTTCACCAGTACCCTGCTAAGATGCACCATAGGTGTGATCCCACTAATTGCCCTCCCTCCGCCCATACTCCCCCCTCCCCTCCCCTCCCTTTCCCCTTTCCCTGTATTCCTATGCTATAATTGGGTTTTAGCCTTCATATGAAAGCTATAAATTAGCTTCATATTAGGGCTGAGTACATTCATTTGACTTTCAATAGGGAGATTATCCACGTGTGTCCAATATAATCATAATCACAAAGGCAATCAATAATGAGAGCAGGAGACAGAGCATTCAGTGTAATAGTAGTGAGATGTGAGGAGAACATGGTCCCCCATTGCTGACTTTAAAGATGGGGGAAAGGCTACAATTGAAACAACCTTGGGGCCACCAGAAGCTGAAATAGGCAAGGAAACCTTGTCCTGAAGTGATTCCAGAAAGGAACAAGCCCTAGCGACATGGATTTTTAGTCCAGTGAGACCAATTTGGAATTTCTGCTATCCAGAACCATAAGAGAATAAATTTGTGTTGACACCAGGTAGTTTGGGGTAATTTCTTACAGTAACAATAGAAAACTAGGACAGGTGGTAATTCTACTTGCCAGATGTTAAAATTTGAAAAACTTACAGAAAATGACCCAAAGGTGAAATATTCAGAGGAATTTTTTCCCTCTTGTCTTCTTAGTAGTTCTCCCCAAACCCACATCTTTCTGGGTGGATCCACAGTGAATAAGTTTAAATTGTAAAGCAGACCCTTGAATAAGATGGGTTTGAACTCTGTAGCTCTACTTATGCCCAGGTTTTCTTCTGTCTCTGCCACCCCCGAAACAGCACGACCAACCCTTCCTCTCCCGCACCCTCCTCAGCCTCCTCAAGGTCAAGGAAAGGACGAAGACCTTTATGATGATCCACTTCTCCATATTCCAATTAAGGGAATAATTTTTCTTACTCTCAAAAATTGTTTTTTCTTACATTTTCTTTTGTCTAGCTTACTTTAATGTAAGAATATATAGTATTTGATACACAGAGTGCTGAAAAAGTATACATATTTTTGAAAAAGAAAAACATCTGTATAAAAGTTATAAAAATATGTATCAATAACAAAAAATTAATACAAGTCATTTTTTAGCAGCTCTTGCAATTGCAGAAGTCAAATGTGACTTAATACTATTTTTTCCTTTCTTAAAATGAGTGTACAGTTTTTGGCATTCTTTGTATATAGCATATAAAACATGTATTAATCAACCATGTATGTTATCAATAAGGCTTCCACCCAGTAGTAGGCTATTAGTAGTTAACCTTTTCCAGAATCAAAAGTTATGCACAGATTTTCACCCACACAGGGTTTTAGTGCTCCTGACATCTATTTGTTCACGGGGCAACCACACTTGCATTATAAAAGAAGGAGGTGGAGGCGGAGCAGGTTGCTCTGGCACTCTGCCCAGGCATGATAATTTTAGACCGCTGAGATTATAGATTTATAGACAACAGATAATTGAAAAAACTGGGACTACAACATCATGGAGGCAGCAGGAGTTTCCAAATAAGAACAAACTGGGCTTTAAGTTGCTTATGAAGTATTATTTTATTATTCCTCTGGCTCAGTTCCTTCATCTATGAATTAAATATAATGATGCCTCACTGTTGTTTCATAATCAAACTACATAATATATGTGCAATACTTTGTGTTCAAGCTGATATGTAGAAGGCAATTTTTAAAACCAACATTTTATTATAGTTACTGTCCTGGAACAGAGAGTTCAGTTTCTTCGTACCTGCGTAGAAATACCCTCTATAGGGCAGCGCCTGTGGCTCAGCGAGTAGGGCGCCAACCCCACATACCAAGGGGTGCAGGTTCAAACCCAGCCCCGGCCGAACTGCATCAAAAATTAGCTGGGCGCTGTGGTGGGTGCCTGTAGTCCCAGCTACTTGGGAGGCTGAGGCAAGAGAATCGCATAAGTCCAAGAGCTGGAGGTTGCTGTGAGCTGTGACTCTACTGCACTCTAGTGTGAGACTCTGTCTCCACAAAAAAAAAAAAAGAAAAGAAATGCCTTCTAAGAAGGAAAACATAAAAGAACTATTATAAGATCAGTTTTTCTCCCTTGAGGTTGTGACTACCAAAATGATGAAATAGAAACCATGCTTCAGCCTTCCTTTATCATCCCGAAGACTTTCCTTTTTCTCATTCACATATTAACAAAAACAATACAGAGTAGTATCGTCTTCATTTCTATTCTTCAGTTAAAATGAATTTGTGGAAATGTTTGTCTTTTGGAAAGACAAATCAAATCAAACCTGCTTTGGAAGATGATTAAGGACTACAAGTAAGTACTTCAAGATGGTATTGCTTCAAGTTTAATTTTTGGAAGCCAGTATTTTGATGTCAGGAATGACTATGATTTAATCAGGGAGAATTTTCTTATTGCTGTTTATTTCAATGAAGTTCTTACTGGAAGAATTTTCAGGCAGTGTCAGTAAATTATCAGAACTCTACAATAAGCAGTGTGTAATAAATAACTGCAGTTTGACTCATCAGAACATATGTATATTTCAGCATAATTTCCATTAGAAAAGGATGACTTTGTTTTATTGACATTCTAATCACTCTTTAGTTTTCTCTCTTTTATTAAATTTCTTTTTCTCAAATGAAACTTCAAACTACTGAAGCTGCAGCTTTCTTACATATTACAGATACTCTGCAACATAAACTACTCATATTCACTCACAGATGTTGGCATCGCTCCTAATACTTAACAAAGAGTTCACTCACCTTTCTGCTTGACAAAAAAAAAAAAATTCATGTCAGACAAAAATTTCTATCCAGGCCACTTGACATTCCTGGGATTTTTAGTGTTCCTTATTCTTTTGTTAATTATTATAGAGACTTACAGGTTCATTGATTATGATTTTCCATTACTATTTTCTGAAGTTTTCTATAAAGCCCAGTTAGAATCTCAGAATTCTTATTTACAAATACATAAATATTTTAGTCTTACTTTTGGACTGGTGAGATTTATTGTTGTTATCTACCTGGAATGACATGAGTAGATAAAAGAATAGATGGGAAAAGAAATGTGTGAACTGTAAAACCATAAATACCAATTGTCTTGTTGGTATATTTGAATGAGCCTAGAGATTGTGTGTAGATGCTAAGGGAAGCTTCAGAAAGAAAGGAAAAGCCATGGTCCCAGGCAAGAAATCATACTATTTAATCATAGTGATATGATATTATATATTATATGATAATTACAATCTTCATTGTAATGTTTTTTAAGGCCCTAATAAAGGGCTACTCATTTCTTAGGCAAATGTCTTTACCTTTCCTTTTCTCTCTCTTTCTTTCTTTTTTTTTGTCCTCGCTTTCCTTCTTTCTTGTTCATTTTTTTTCACCTCATGTAAATCCCTGGATATATGAAAGGGTGAAAATTTGAAATTCAGAAGTGAGGTATCAAAAGGTCAGTCAGTTCTTGTTGAAAAAGAAAATTGCTTAGTCCTTGTTTCTTATTGCTCCTGGGGAAAAAAAATTCTTAAGTAGTGGAAGTAAGTGTGCTGAGGTTGTTATCTAGATTTCAAGCCCACACAGCCAGAGTCGCATTCTCTGAATTCTAAAGCCTTGATTCAGTTCAATAAACATCTATTAACTTGGCCAAGGAAAGAGGGATGAAGGAAGCCACATTCCTTATATCAATGACCTTTCTGTTTAGATGACAGAAATTTGGTTACAGCACAGCGAGGCTATTGCAGCTGAGACTGTGTGTCCATCTCAAGACAGGAAGAAGGCCAATGCCAACTGGCTCTGTTTTTATTTACCAGAAAAATCAAGGGATTTTTTTTTTCAGAAACAGTCTGTAGTTTTCCATTCCTCCCCCACTGATGAAAAATTCATCATATATCCACCTCTACCAGCAAAGGAGGGTAGAACAATAATATTTAGTAGAGCTCATGGCCCTTGAGGGCCAAAAATCTATGTTTTGTTAATAAGGATGAATGAAGGAATGGATATTGCTAGGCTTCACTTTTTACCACATGTCCCAAGAAATTACTTGATTACTGCTGATGCTCCATAAGAAATTTATGCAGGTATTTTCAGGGAAAAAAAGATAATCCTCTGTGAAACCAACTTTCAGATACTATTTATTAGAGATTGTACTAGTGAATGTTGGGTTATGGTAAGTTAGTCAACCCAGTTTGCTCATCTGAAGATGGTACAAATTGACTTGGCTATTTTAAAATAGGACTTTAAAATAATCGGATTGTGATACTATATTTAATTCCTTTGACGTATATCCAAAAATCTGACATGAAACTTAGAATAATTTTGAGATCTTATAAAATTTTGCTATACACTAGAATGTTGGTCAGTGGTTCTTACCCAGGGTTGGGCATCCACTTTATCTGGGTGTCTCTTAAAATTGAAGTGTTCATACTCCACTCTGGTTCTTACAGAAACAGAATCTAAGAGAGTAGGCTCAAAACTACATGGCCTTTTTTGGGTGCTCCCCATGCAACCAGACATTTCTGGATTAATGTTCAAACATGATGCCCCAAGTAAATACATACTGGATAAAGGTCTTCCCATGTGGCTTTTTGCCCACTTTCTTTCCTAGGAGTAAGATGTGTATCATGAGAAAGACAGATTAAGGAAAACTAACTACAAGTCCCAAAATAAAGTTATCATAACTACCTCAAATTCCTGGGCAGCAAATAGAAATGATGCCCCAGAAATGAGATCCAAAAATGGTACCACTGATCATGCATATACATTACAAGAAGAGGAACATTTTACCATTAATAAAATGGAATTATTAATATTAACATATAATTTCATTTACAAGTATCACATTTAATTTATGTAAATATATATAAAATTACACTCAAAATATTTTGGAAGAATTGAAGAACTTTTATAAAGTCTAACAGTTAGGATAATATTTTTAAAAGTAAAAAAGATGAAAATTACATGGTGAAAAGGAGAAAAAGTATTTCAACCCATGGTTTAAAAATGTTGACAATGTCCTTTCCAGGATTCATCTTCTAAACATTTATTCTGTGAAACTAGTTCCCACAAACCAATATGACGCCAGTCGAACTCCAGGTTTATTTAATTACTGTGAGGCAGGACCGTGATAACCATTTGAGCACCCATTTGTCTAACCAATGTCCCTTCCATGAGGAAAAGTCCTATATACTAATATCCATTTTGTATAGACATTGCCTATAGCATATTATTAGTTCTCTGAGGAAGAAATACATAACCTGTGACATCAAAACCTTATCATATTGAAAAAAATTACTTTTTACATGGTTTGCCACTCTTAACTAAAAGTGAAGCCATCCAAACGACCAAAACGTTTCAAGGAGAAAATGAAGTAGAATTGTGCTAGCATGTAATATTTAATGTGAGGAGTCTTTGGGGCTTCTAGTGTTTACTTCATAATCACCAATTGGACTTGGAAATTGTGGGCTTAACTAAGAAATTCTGGAACACAGTGACCTCAGTTGAAATCTTTTATTGGGTTAATGGTAGAAATTGGAATCTATCCTGTAGCCATCTGAAAGACAAGCCACAGAGACAAAGTAGTGCCAGGAAAATCTTGAAAAATAAATCAAATAGATTGTTTGCATATAAGTAGAATTTATAAGACAAGAGATTCATTTCTGGGGTCAGAATGATTAGATTGAATGACTCTAATACTTATATTCTGGAATTACCACTGAAAACAGATGTTCTATATATAATATAACTTTTAACATTGGAGATATGTCTTCAAATCTGGAAAACAATACAAAATGACATATTTAGCCATATAATAATTTTAAGTGAAATATTCGATATGACAATAACTCTCTCTTTCAATCATCATTAATTATAAGTGTGATGCAATGGTATTTTGAAAAGAAAGAGGCCAAAGTTGATTAAGGCCATAAAGAAGATATTAGTCTTACAAAATGGATGCTTTCTTTAGGGAAAAAAATATATATATACACACACACATACTTGTTTGGAGTTTAGGGGAGAGGAGGCTGAAAACCAGTGAGGGGAAGAATCAAGGGCAGAACACAATAACCTTAGAGAATTATATTTTTCAACTACACTTGCTTAGAGTAAGAAGTGGGATACAGAATTAGTTTTTCCATTTATCAATATGATTTAAAATCACTGATGAATAGAACTTAGTGCGTAAAATATCTATTAATGAAATCAAAATGCAAAGTGGTACTCTGAAGCCATCCTAAGTTTCTATTTTAGATATAGTCAAATCACTGCTTAAACTTAGCTTTCCCAGATGCAGTTAGGAGAATATAGCATTTATGACTCCAAATTATTTTTTCCTAAAATTTGTGTAGGTCTTAGTATAATTTTAAAAGATTAAAAGGAAATATTAAAAATGAAAAAACAGCACTAAAAAAGGGACACCAAAATTAATAATAATATTTTACCTTTTTCCCCGTTCTAGATCTGTACTTTGGGCTAGGTAAAAACTAGTGCTGGATTGGCAGTCAAAATGTAATTAATTATTTTTAATTCTCTCTTTTCACTAATTATAATCCTGAGCCTGTTTTCAGTTTAATTTGGAATTTGAGTGCCTAACTTACAATAAAGGAAATTGAAATAGATAAATATAGACATCTCTTAGAGAATTTAAAGAGTCTTTAACTTTCATAATGGAGAGCATTAAGATGCTGGAAACAGGATGTGGAAGGAGGGCTCAGTATGTGGGTGCAACCAGAGTAGAGTTAGAAAAGGGTAGAAACAGGACATGAAAGTGGGACTGGAATTACGGAATAAAGGGAGGGGCAGCAATACGAATATGCACGGAAACTGCCAAGAGTTTTGTATGGTAGATAACAAAGAGATGATCTAGAAGTGGAAATGAAGAATTAGAAAAATAAAAGTAGAGTGGAAGTCGGAAAACATATTTAAAAATCTATGTATCTTGGTAACATTATTTTTAGTTTATTTTTAATTGATTTTTAATGATTGCACATATGCGGTACGAAGGGTTATTTCAATACATGGATCCATGTTCAATGATCAAGGCAGGAAAATTAACATATTTATTGCCTTGAAAATTTATCATTTCCCTCCAGTGGGGACACTCCATACTCTCCCTTCTAATTATCTGAATATACACAAGAAATTATTGTTAACCACAGACACTCTACCATGTTGGGGAACACTAGCACTTTAACTGTTCATAATGGACCGGTCACATAGTGCTGGTCTAACCACACAAGAATACAAGTATTATGTTACAATTTTTCCAGATGCGAAATAAGGCAATTTAGTATTAGGCTGATCTATAATCCAATAGGTCTGAGGAAGTTTTGATTTTCTAATCCTGATTAAATAAGTCTATTAATATTAGGGTCTAGAAAGACCAGCACTTCTGCAAAGATTTATCTTAGAGCAAATTAGAATAACCTACATTTATCAACAATTTTATTTAAGGCAATAATTAAAATGATTAAGTTATATGAGCTTTTCTGGAATATGTAGAAAATTTTAAATACAAACTTTATATGTTTTCTTGTGTCATATAGTTTTTCTTTAAAAATAATTTGGTATTCATATCTAAACAATAAAGACAAAATATATTAGGGAAAAAAGTGCTCAGTGCCTGAAGAACACATGGGACAATACTAAATGAAACAAGGAGAGGAAACAAAGTATAGTGCAGGAAATGTATTTGAAAAAAATGAATTTTTTCCAAATTTTGTGGAACACATAAAGCTACAGATTCAAGAAATTTATCAAGCTTCAAAAAGAATAAACCCAAAGATATCAGCATCTACACTAATCATGGTAAAATTGTTGGAAGTTAAAAACAAGAAAAAACTTTTCAAAGCAACCAGAAAAAAAGCAATTCTTTGGTTGTAAGAGAATAATGACCGGAAGATTGCTAAATTTTGCCTGAGAAGTAATTTATAACAGAATGAGTAAAATAAAAATTTTAAAGTATTTAATTGAAAAAAAAACTTAGACTGGAATTCCATATCCACTGATAGTATCATTTAGGGATGAAGAAGAAATAAACTTTCAGATAAAGTGAAACAAAGAGAAGTTGTGGTCATCTGATCTGTAAAAAAAGAATCACTAAAAGAAGGTTTTCTGTCAGAAGGATATCAGAAATCAATCATCAGAAATGAAGGTGGTGTGACAGAAATGGTAAGTACCTGGTTAAAGATAACAGACCATTCATTTCTATTTGAAGTCTTTTTAAACATGTCTGGAGGTTGAATGAAAAATCATAAAATTATCTAATAGAGTTTCAACGTACGTAGAGTTAACATACAATGGACACATTCAGTGTATGAGGAGAGGTGAAGGGGTAGATAATGTCCTAAGATTATTATTTTTATTAGAGTTGGTAAAATATTATTTTTAAGAACAATGCAAAAAAAGTATTTAAATTTTAATAACCATGACAATACTAAAAAGACTATGCAGAGAAAGAAGAGAACATGAGATTAAATTAATTTTTCAAAAGTTAAAATCAATCAAATGGATACAAGAATGTGAAAAATGGAAAAGCAAAAAAAAAAAAAAACACCTAAATTTAAATATGTCAATAACTGTATTGAATGTAAAATCCAAAACATGCTATAAAAAGAAGTTATCAAAATGTGTTTTTTGTTTGTTTGTTTGTTTGAGATAGGATCTTGCTCTGTTGCCCAGGCTAGAGTGCAGTGGCATCATTGTAGCTCACTGCAACCTCAAATTTCTGGCCTCAGCCTCCCAAAGTGCTAGGATTATAGGTGTGAGCCACTGTGCCAAGGTCCAGAATGAATTCTAAAAATACAAAACAAATATATTTTGCCTAGGAGAAGACACTTAAAATTTAATAATATAGAGGAACTGATTTCATGATGGTAATGCCAATTGCTTCAGGGAACCTCTTCCAGTGAAACAATCATAAACAGTGGAATCAGCCATGTAGAGTTTCTGGGAAGAGTTCTAAGGTATTTCAGCAAGTGGAGAAATAATTACTCAGAAAAATATTCTAATCATATTGTGAAGAGTGAGTTTCTAACATTTGAGTCAGAACCTCCTCCCTTTGTCCCTTGTTTCAGTTAGGACGTGCTACTTTAGATGGGAGTAACCAAGAACACAAGACTCCCCACCACAGTCTCATTCTGGGAATTACTGTTTCTACCTAGTCATCAGCAATTCTCATTCGCCCACCCCATCCAGATCCATGTTGCAGAAGTTCTTTATCTAATTAAAACCAAAACAACAACAACCTGACATCTTCAAAGACAGGAAGTCTCAAAGTACCTCCATCAGAGTCAATCTTTATTTCAAGACAATGTGATACGGATAATTTAGTACCAAATGCACACCTAATAGAGAACTCATTGTGCCATAACACAGAGCATAGTAACACAAGCCTTGAATCTGAATCACTTTTTAAAAGGCTACAGTTTCTCATGCAAAATATGTCAAAGAAAAAGAAGTTTTTGTACTAACTATGATTTGGAGCAGCATGGAGTAGAGACATCATTAGATATCAAAATATTTACACCACCACATTCTTACCCTATTACCTAAAGAAATGCAATTTAAGATTTTGATAGATAGTTTCAAGATTTTAAAAGAACAAATAAAAATAGGACCAAACCAAATTAATTGAGTTTAAAAGTCAATATTTTTACATTATTATGTGCTTTGTCAACAACATCAATGACTGTCAATGAGCCAAAGATCCAAAGATATAAAAGTATCTGGGTGGCACCTGTGGCTCAAGTAGTAGGGCACTGGCCCCATATACCGGAGGTGGTGGGTTCAAATGCGGCCCTGGCCAAAAACTGCAAAAAAAAAAAAGGATCAAGCACACATATTTCACACTATTAGCAATGCCAACATACAGTATGGAAATATTGTCTAGAACAAGAAAAGAAAATCCACTTTGATATTCAATATGTAATCTCTTTTTGATAGGTCATATAAAAGGAAAGTTTGTGTATTTAAAGATAAAAGTTATTAGCTTTAATTTGGGGTACTACTTTAGAGTGCTTGGCAGGCTGCCTGATGTGTGTGTTGGTGTGTCTGAGAGAGAGAGAGATAGATCGATCAGCAAAAAAAAGTAAAACCCTTTGTTGATACAAATTCAGTAGTCCATATAAGGTCACTTTTTATGAGATTCAGGCCAATGGTCAATTAACACTAATATGGAAACTGGCTTCTATCATTGCTTCAACTCAGTCCATGGTGTGTGCAGTAATAACCTAGGACAGACTTGATTACCAATGGAAAGCCAAATGCCAAGCCTGAATTACGATGATTCTGCTCCGGAAACATCTCATATTACCACAAACCTTTTATGGATGATTAGTTGAGTGTTTTAAATTATGGCTCAGTAGAAACACATCATTTCATCTCCTTGTGCTATCCTCTCTAAACATCAAGTTTATAGTCATATGGCATATGTATTTACGATTGCTTCCACCATCTTCTTCAGGAAGATAATCTAAGGCTTGAGTTTTACGTACAGACTTTTAGTATGTTTCTGAATTTTAAGCAATGCAGTAGAAATAGCATTTTAAGTTTTGGTTTCTTCTTAAAAGGCATGACTATCCCTTTGAAAATTTATATACGCATATGAAATTTATATATGCATATGCTTAGTACAGAAAAATCTCTGAGAGTCAATATACAACTTAAAATATGATTGGATGTTGCAGACTGATGTGGTTACATTTCAATTAAACTGATCCTAAAAAGATTCTATAGAGAGAGAAATTTGCTCAGTGACTTGGTGCATTGAAAGTAGATGTGCTTATATGTTTGTATATGTAGTCATTTAGGTGTGTACCTAGATAATAGTGAAATACTGATCATTAGTTTAAACAGCCAACTTCACTCCCAGAAGTTACGGTATGTACCCAATTAGTTGCAATGTTTTCACTTTAAAAATTAAAAATTCAATATTTTTTATTAATTAAATGTCTTAGAGAATACAAATTATACATATTGCATATAAAAATAATATAAATACATATGTGAAATATTTTTCTGTTAAAATTAGCATATGCTCTTGTGGCAATCAATTGTATACACTTAGTAGAAAAACAGGGAGTGCCAGAAAAATATCCATTTTAAGCTATCTCATTAGAAATAAAATCAATCATCCCCCCCAAAGTATATGATTTTCAGGTAAAGTGGCATGTCCAGGTACACTTGACCAGTATGGTACCTTCAATTCAACTTTGAAAAGTAATACACAGATAACATTGCTCAACGTGTGCATGTATTTTGGCACCCTCTGTGTAGTTACTGCCTATTTCAAGGCTAAGTCTCACATCCATTTCTCACTCAGATTTGCTGCCGTTAGATAATATTTTGTCATGAACCCTGTCCTTTTTTGCCCTCTCATCATATTGCTTCTGACTTTTTCTCACTTAATCTTTGCGTTGTTGCCCTAAAGCTGTGTAATTATTTACCCTCTTTATCTTTGCACTAGGCTTGCTTTCTCGTCTAATTTAACTGATTCTGCACGGGAACACTGAGACCAGCATCTGTGAAAGCAGCACCCTCCATTCACATTTCAAATCTGAGTTTGCCATCCTAAAAGCTGATTTAACTATGAAAAGAATTTCTGCCCAAACATCAAAATTTTTGGTTATCAGAAACATAGTGTGCAGAATCCTATCCAAATGGATTTATGACAAAATATGTAATGCAAATGGAGGGAAAAATAAGTAATGTTTTCCTCAATTGTCGAGCATTTTTCAAAATGAATAGCTTAACTAAACAATATATCACATGAGGAATAAGATGTACATATAGACATAACATTTAAAATACTTTCATATTATGAGAATCTAATTACTGAAATGGAAGGGAGGGCTACTCTAAAATACTTATAGCTGTGAAATAAAACTGGGTGGCAGTATATTATGTGGTAACAGGTTTATATATACTAAACTCCTGGATGTGATATAGGATCAACCTTGAGAGAAAACAACTTAGATGATTATTTTCATTAAATAATTAAAACACTCGGACTTTTAATTACTAAGTGTAATTTTAGACATGAGGGAACATATTCTTCTTAATAAAGTCTCTCAAGAATGGAAAAACAGTATCCAAGGTACTCAATACTACTATGAAACCAATAGATAATCTCATACATATTCATACAAATGATAAGTCACAAATATAATTCAGCAAAAAGGAGGGGAGAAGTAGGAGGGGGAGGGAGGGAGGAGGGCAAGAAGAGGGAGGAGGGAGGGCATTTGGTGGGATCTCGCCTATTGGGTTCAACGTGAGGGTACATTCAAAAACAACTAAGAGTAAATTATAAATGTCTTACCACAAAAATAAGTAAGTGAGGGATTGGTTATGTTAATCAGTTTGATGTCAGCATTACACATTGTATACCAAATCACTTTGTACCCCAAAATGTATACAGTTTAATTAATTAATTTATTTTTATTATTTTTCTTTTTAGATAGAGTTTCACTCTTCACCCTCAGTAGATTGCCATAATGTCACAGCTCACAGCCCAGCCCACAGTTATATTTTAATAAAAAATTAAGTTAAGAAAAAGCTACAGTAGTTTCTTTAAATCCAAGATTTTTTTTAATTTTTTTATTTTTACATATACATGTGTTTATTAGGTTTCTACATTTTGCCTTCACAGAATTAAAAAGGCTTAATATTTAATAACAATAACAATGCTTAAGATAAGGACTAGAAACAAAAACCTCAAAAAGAATGAAAGAAGATAAATACATTCAGAAAAGAAATCAGATGATTACTGCATTAAGCAATATTAATAATAATGCAAAGAAAGTAACATTCACATTGTCAAATAAGAGTATCTCTGTTATAGAAAGCTTTCACTCTGAGGCTCAGTCTGGAGTCATCAGTTAACTTATTTTTTTTCCCAAAGTCTCAAAAAATAGACAAATAATATTTATAAATAAAAGTAAAAGATAATTTCAAAAACAGATCATGCCAAATCTTATAGACAATAGATAAAGAAGAAATAATTCAAAGTCATTCTACTTAATCAGGATACACCTGATATTAAAATTAGAGAAAATACATTGTTATAAAGGGAAATTACAAACATATTTCACTTATAAATGAGGATGCAATATCCTTAACAACATATTAACAAGTTGAATTAAAAATTAATATTTAAGTAATGTACTTTGGTCAAAATTGAATCCAGTTTATGTAATAATTAGTCACTATTTTCTATTTTTTTTTTTTGTTTTCTTTCCCTCACCCCCTCCCTCCTTCACTCTCTGTCTGCTCTCTCCTTCCTCCATTCCCCACTGAGTCATTCATTGTCCTCATATCAAAGTTGAATACATAGGTAAATCCAAGATTTTATTAGAACTCAGAAAGTAATTAAATTATGAAATTATTATTATAAAATAATGATGAATCATTTAGAAACATAAAACAAAAACTGGGCACTTCACTTGCTTCTCATTCCTTTACTTACTGCCCTAAAATGTTATTGATGTAGTAGGCACCTTTTCATGGCTTCAGAATCTCCCAAATTGTCAATGATACTCTTGTTCAAAGGGTAGATGTCTTTTGCAAACAACTGAATATGAAAATTATGTGAAGCTGTTCGCAGATATAATTGTTAACATATATAATTTCTTACCTATAGAATAAGATATATGACAAAATTTTTATTTATTATAGTGTTGATAGCATACATGGTCAGTAATTTTAAACAAATCTTCATAATAACAAAGAGTTATACTGAGACAAATGTCACATACACCAACTGTTGTAAGTGTAGTTATAAACGGAACTACCTGGATAATCAGAAGCAGATTACAACATATCTTTACACAAATCTATAACTTGTTAACTATACAAGAAGAAATAATTCAAAGTCATTATTTCAATTAGTGTTATTTTCAATTAGTGTTATTATTTCATTGTTTCAATATAGTGCATTCATGGTATTTAACTACCAACAGACGTCTGATTTTATGATTTTAGAAAAGATCAGTTTTACAAAAGATATTTCTCTTAAGTTTGTCCAGTTCAAAAACTTTTTTGACTAACTAAATGACCACAGATTATATTTGGTGTTCGCCAAATTACTTAACAAAGTTCAAATACACAAAACACACTAAGAATAGAGTAAGACGTTCCTATGCCAACCTCAAATTCCCCTTCCCTTTCGTGTATGACAAATTTCTTCCCCGTACGCAGATGTGCTGGAGATATCACTCCCTGTCCCAAGAGTCTTCACATATATGTAGGTCTCAAATTTTGCTAAAGTAATTGCTAAAGTTTTGGACGCACACATACACATACCCAGGAATTGGAAAGGCGTTGACACTAAGGAAAGCATCCATATTTGAGTTTTATGGGGCTTTCATTTCTTTCACTATGACTTGGCAATTCATGGATGCCTATTCCATTTTATAATCATAAAAATTATGTGTTAACTCAGCTTGTTTCTTCTTTCCCTGTTTGCAGTTAATCTGTATTTTTTAACCATACTGCAGCTATGCATAGCGAACACATCCATTCTCTTTAGTAAGAATAGCTATTTTTGAATGTGGTCAAAGTGATTTCTATTCCCCAAGAAACAGAAACAGAGACATCATGACAGCACAAGAAACATCCTTAAATAATGCTGCTGCTTTACTTTTTCTGTTTTTTGACCATTAATGAGTTAACTACACTTGCAAACATTTGACTGTGACCTGAACATGCTGCAAGGGTAGACAGTATTTCAGAGGCATGTTGTGTTAGTTTGAACTATTAAAAACTCAGTATGGGGCAGTGCCTCTGGCGCAGTGAGTAGGGCGCCGGCCCCATATACTGGAGGTGGCGG
This sequence comes from Arctocebus calabarensis, assembly GCA_963573935.1. Taxonomy (NCBI): domain Eukaryota; kingdom Metazoa; phylum Chordata; class Mammalia; order Primates; family Lorisidae; genus Arctocebus; species Arctocebus calabarensis. The sequence continues at coordinate 5,211 of CAUYON010015859.1, read as the reverse complement.
GTTCAAACTTGGCCCTGGCCAGAAACTGAAAAAAAAAAAAAAAACTCAGTATGGCTCATCACCCATAGCTCAATGGTTAGAGCCACATACACTGAAGCTGGCAGGTTCAAACCCAGCCAGGGCCAGCTACATAACAATGACAACTGCAACAAAAAATAGCTGGGTGTTGTGGCGGGCTCCTGTAGTCCCACCTACTTGGGAGGCTGAGGCAAGACAATCACTTAAGCCCAAGAGTTTGAGTTTGTTGTGAGCTATGACGCTACGGCACTCTACCAAGGGCGACATAGTAAGACTCTGTCTCAAAAAAATAAAAAAATATTTTAAAAAAGAACTTCAGTATGGTACACCATTTTTCCCCTTGGAAAATGATTGAGGAAAAAAGGGTAAGTAAAGACAAAGAAACATACTAAAGCTGCTGATGTGACTAAAGTATGGGGGATTACTTTGTAAATGGGAGCTAGGAAAATCAGAGGTTGCTGATGGGAAGGAAATGTGAGAGTGGTCCCAGTGTTACTTCAGTCCAATGCATGAAGCTTGAAGTGTAGACTTTTCTTTGCTGTATGTTCTCTTTGATTCCTGAGGCAGTATACCTATGGCAGTAATTTAAAACTCTATGGTCAGAATACTTACTAATAATTTGGCTGCGAGGATGGTATGCAACTTTGTGTTGGTTTCATCAACCGTAACACTAGTAGGAAAATAATAGCTCCTAATTTGTATAACTATTGGGGAATTACATGAGATAAAATGTATAAAACATTTAAGCAGTGTCAGAAAGCAAGGAACAACTGTATAACAGATAATAATTTTTTATCTTTCATATCTTTGGGATCTTTTCTCCTCAATTTTCCAAATAGACATGTTGCTCTGCTATCAAAACAAACAAACAAACCCAAGGAAATCCAAAGCCTTGGGCAAAAGAGTCAACTCTTGAGATAAGTCAACTCTCAAAGACTTATCAGTATTTTGGAATCCATGTAATCTTGATATACACTGGACAGGGATAATATGTTGGCAACCTTTATATAATAGTCATAAACTTGAAAATACCTGTAGTTATTTTGTAATTAATTTTTTCTTGTTTTATGAATTTAATTTTGATTTGTTAGCAAATACTACTACTGGTAACTTTTACTATTAATAATAAAATCATTACATGTCAGTAGTTCCCAACCATTTGGGAGTCAAAAATTCTGATAAAGGTCATGGTATCTTCCTTAAGGAAAGGAACAAAACATACATAATGGTTAAAGTTCTTTTTGTTTTTATATAAGGTTTTTGAACTCACTGAATGACATCTGTGTACCTCAGGCTAAGAACTTCTGATTACGAGAATATCTCACAAAATATTCAGGTCCATAATATGCAATACTTTAATTGATTCAGCCAAGTTCAACTTCTTGACAAAAATATAATACCTGGTTATAATTTCACCATAAAAACTACTGAAATAATACAGAGCATATTCTGATTTTTAAATGTTAAATGGCAAGAGCATAAATGATGATATTCTACAGGTATATTATTAGCTGTTTTAATGTTAAACACACAGACCTGAACAGGAAAACCTATTTAGAAATTCCCCTTTACTAAAGCCAAGGTAAGAAATGGCCCTCACACATTGATGCATGAGGCAGGTGAGCCAGGACTTGTGTACCCCTCAATTAACAATGATCACATTTCCTGATGCACTCCTGGGCTTCAGAACGCTTCCTCAGAGACCATCAGATTTCACCAGTACTTTAGCATATTTGTAAAAGGGTAAAACACTAGACTAGAAATCTGGGAGGAAGGATATTATTCTCTTCTGTTTTCATAATGTAGCCAGTAAATTCAGATTGCTTTCTCAGAGTTGCAGGACTCGCTGGATCCATAAGAAAAAAGAATCAACTGGCCTCCTTCTCAGAAAAAAATTCTCCAGTTACTTCACAAGTCAAAATCACCTTTCTTCAAATTAAATAAATATGGATCTGTGCAAATACTTTTAGATTTTATACAGTAATTGCACCTTTTGGCTTAGCACTGCATACTAATTCAGGTTGCGTATGCAGCCACACATGTGCAACTCCAAACATCAATTACCAAAGGCTGCAGAAATAGTGAAATGCTGCGTACCATTTCCAGCAAGCCAAAAGGATTCTCTCCCAAGTGAAGTCTTCAAAAAGGCAGCAGCATTTTTGGCACACAAATTGCCTGATTATAACAGGTTGTGTCCAGAGCCAAAGTAAAAATAATCCTGAAGCCTGATGCTGCTTCAGAGAGGACAGCAGAGTGAGGTTAGCAGATACCTCCTTACTGGATGGATTTCTATTTTTCAAAGACGTGATATCCAATTTACAGCTTTCCTATTTGATTTACTAATATTACCAGGAGACATTAAGAATTACTTATAAGAGACTTCAAGAAGATAACTTACCAAATATATAAGTTGGATTATTGTCCAATCTGCCAATTATTTTTGTCATAAATTTGAGATACAAAGATATAAATAGAATCGTTTCTTTTCTCTTCATCTAGCTTTAAGTCTTATTAAACCAGAAAAATTGCGGCCTTTAAAGACTGCATTTCAAATGAATCCTAACTGTATCCCCAACTAAGCTTGGGGATTGGATTCTGCTAGTGTATATTTCTTTTCATTGATGGGATTAACTTAATTAAAGGGGGTGTTTTGCATGCAATATGCATTTGGTCTTTATCTACCATTGCAAGTATTTCCTTAAAACACTAAAAACCGGTTGATACCTCTATTCTTGGTCTATAATTTTAGATGTTGCATCTTCAGTAATGGTTTTCAAACTTTTAACAGAAAGCCATTTCTGTCCACAAATTTATGTTTCCAATTTGTAAAAGAGGGAAAAGAGGAACCATTCTAACTGTAGAGTTGGATATTGGAGAAAGACTCTATGCCCTTTTTGCTCTATCTTCTGTAAGTTCTCAAGGGCTGAAAACTACTAACATAGCTAATTATTTTCTTTTCTTACTTCATCTAAACTGACATGACCAGGAAAAATTTCTCCACATACTTATTTAAAAAGTAAGAGCCTTTGACCATTCTGACAGAATAGCCAACAATCCAGCATTCCCTTTATGTGACTTACATATTGTCTTCTGGTGTTTTCCCTGTAATACATTCCTGAAAGTTCCTAAGCAGAAAAAGCTTCTAAAAGGCACTGGAACTTTCACCACAGCATCTTATACACCAAGCAAACGAATTCTGTGCATTGCACATAACAAAATCTGTCTGTAGGTGGGAAAGAAAGCAAACAAATTCTGATTTACTCATTTGCACATGCATCACCATAAATTTTACCCTTTCCAAAGCATATGCAGATGGAAAACTAGGCAACATGCTGCTGTGAATCACTGCTGATGCTGTGGTGGTGGCAGGGGAAAACAGTTAAGGGATTCATTTTTATTCCAAGAAAATCATATTTTTCAAATCCATCTGAACCATAGCCAAAAGATTACTTCTTATCTGGCTATAGCAAATGCTCTTTCCACTAGTCTTGTGTGTAAAAAGAAACCACTTCACTGTACTAAAAAGTACCATGCCCTCCAAGGTCAGCTACAGTTTCGCAGCTTTGAAATAGGCACCTTAGCTTTTTTTATAGGGGATGGGTGAACCAGAGACCAGGTTGTGGTTCCTGCTTTTAAACTTACTGCAAGAGCGGTTTCTAAATGAGTAAGAGACCTCTGAGGTTCGAGTCTTTACAGCCCTTCTGACGCACATTTATTCATTGAATTTGTGAAAAAGAAAGAAGCTACTCTCTTCTCTAAGATGGCAAAAAGAGTCTTATGGGAAATGACAAAGATGGTCTTATAATTCATGACCCTTTTATCTGCCCAAATGAGGGCCTTCCTAAAATTGTAATAAATCCCTCATAATCCAGTGATGAGAAACAAAAGGAAAAATGAAATAAGGTTAATCATCTGAGCCTTTAGTTCACATTCCTGCCATGTAGGTGCAGTTGACAGGGCTATTCCTGGGAGGCGTAGAGTTGATGTTCTCAAGTACAACAATCCCCCAGCCTGCCACATCTAAAGAACTGTAAGAATCATGCTAAAATTCCATATGACTACAATGCTGGACAATTAAATCAGTGAACTCATCCTAGAAAACATACTTTGGACGGTGGACTAGGCACCAGCCTGAAAAGGGAGTCCTTTGAAGATGACCACAGTGCTGTTCAGCAATGAGGCATTAGCACTCGTTCTAGGATAAGTTCACAAACCCAATTGCCTGACCTTGTATACGTGAACATGTGCGTACCACTATTCATTTCTAGCTCCAACTCACTTCCACTCTGTAAAGGAAGTATCATGGAGGTGAGGAGTCTTAGAAATTCAAAAGAATCCTTCCAAGGGATGAACCAGATGAGAACGACAATTAGTGGGGAAAGGAAAACAAACATAGAAAGATAAAATGTACATTTCAGCAATGGAGTAATGTCAGCTCGGGAGTTTAAAAACAATGTATGTGTGTATGAAAATATCACAGTTTACTGTGTAGATACATAAAGTTACAATTGTCAGTTAAAAATAACATAAACATAAAAAAGAAAATACAAAAATAAATTATATCCAAAAATGGTGCTGATATTCCAGTAGAGAGACCTATTAAGAAAAAAGTGAGTTAACATTTTGGGAGTTACATTGATGCAATTGTGGCTCTGGCACCTGCAACTAGATGATTATATCTCGAGAAACCCAACTAGTAGAGATGTCCAACTCAGTGGGAATGTGAAGAGACACAGAGAGAAAGTTAGGATAAAATAAGTTGTATCCCCTACCTTATCTCTTTTACTAAAAAGTAAAATTCGAGATAGATCAAAGATTTAAGGATTAATTATAAAATACTAGATAGAAACAAGGATTTTATTATTTTCCAGTAGTACTTAAGGAAGGAAGTAAGCATGTCTCCAGACAGAAGTTCCAGAATAAAATATTTTTAAAGTGGACTTCATAATTTTAAAAATATAAGTTAAAACAATCATACTTTCATTTTAACAATTTTTAAAGAAAATTAGCATTGTTATTTGCAAAAAACGATGTGCACAAAAGACTTAGAACTTTCATTTTTTTTTTTAATAATTTTATTGAATCATAATTATGTACATTGGTGCAATCACAGGGCACGATTCATATACATTCAGAAATATTTTGATCATACTGTTACAGATATCCTTCATGGCATTTCCTTGATCACTATAT